>JAEIGM010000633.1:0-15791 GCA_018903735.1 Drosophila cardini | reverse complement strand
AGTTTTAATAGACTAAGATCAAGGCCCGAAATGTGAGGATTCGAAAATAACGTCTAAAATCGTCTAAGACCTCTAGAAACGCCAGAAAATGCAAAAACAAAAAATAAATGAAAAAATTTTAAATTGACGAAATCAAGATTATTTTGATGCAGAGTCGATATAAATGAAAATTATTGAATTAAATGGTATTCCGATTCAAAATCGGTTGAGTTTTGACAGAGATAGCTAAGATCAAGGCCCGAAATGTGAGGATTCGAAAATAACGTCTAAAATCCTCTAAGACCTCTAGAAACGCCAGAAAATGCAAAAACAAAAAATAAATGAAAAAATTTTTAAATTGACGAAATCAAGATTATTTTGATGCAGAGTCGATATAAATGAAAATTATTGAATTAAATGGTATTCCGATTCAAAATCGGTTGAGTTTTGACAGAGATAGCTAAGATCAAGGCCCGAAATGTGAGGATTCGAAAATAACGTCTAAAATCGTCTAAGACCTCTAGAAACGCCAGAAAATGCAAAAACAAAAAATAAATGAAAAAATTTTAAATTGACGAAATCAAGATTATTTTGATGCAGAGTCGATATAAATGAAAATTATTGAATTAAATGGTATTCCGATTCAAAATCGGTTGAGTTTTGACAGAGATAGCTAAGATCAAGGCCCGAAATGTGAGGATTCGAAAATAACGTCTAAAATCCTCTAAGACCTCTAGAAACGCCAGAAAATGCAAAAACAAAAAATAAATGAAAAAATTTTAAATTGACGAAATCAAGATTATTTTGATGCAGAGTCGATATAAATGAAAATTATTGAATTAAATGGTATTCCGATTCAAAATCGGTTGAGTTTTGACAGAGATAGCTAAGATCAAGGCCCGAAATGTGAGGATTCGAAAATAACGTCTAAAATCCTCTAAGACCTCTAGAAACGCCAGAAAATGCAAAAACAAAAAATAAATGAAAAAATTTTAAATTGACGAAATCAAGATTATTTTGATGCAGAGTCGATATAAATGAAAATTATTGAATTAAACGGTATTCCGATTCAAAATCGGTTGAGTTTTGACAGAGATAGCTAAGATCAAGGCCTGAAATGTGAGGATTCGAAAATAACGTCTAAAATCGTCTAAGACCTCTAGAAACGCCAGAAAATGCAAAAACAAAAAATAAATGAAAAAATTTTAAATTGACGAAATCAAGATTATTTTGATGCAGAGTCGATATAAATGAAAATTATTGAATTAAATGGTATTCCGATTCAAAATCGGTTGAGTTTTGACAGAGATAGCTAAGATCAAGGCCTGAAATGTGAGGATTCGAAAATAACGTCTAAAATCCTCTAAGACCTCTAGAAACGCCAGAAAATGCAAAAACAAAAAATAAATGAAAAAATTTTAAATTGACGAAATCAAGATTATTTTGATGCAGAGTCGATATAAATGAAAATTATTGAATTAAATGGTATTCCGATTCAAAATCGGTTGAGTTTTGACAGAGATAGCTAAGATCAAGGCCCGAAATGTGAGGATTCGAAAATAACGTCTAAAATCCTCTAAGACCTCTAGAAACGCCAGAAAATGCAAAAACAAAAAATAAATGAAAAAATTTTAAATTGACGAAATCAAGATTATTTTGATGCAGAGTCGATATAAATGAAAATTATTGAATTAAATGGTATTCCGATTCAAAATCGGTTGAGTTTTGACAGAGATAGCTAAGATCAAGGCCCGAAATGTGAGGATTCGAAAATAACGTCTAAAATCCTCTAAGACCTCTAGAAACGCCAGAAAATGCAAAAACAAAAAATAAATGAAAAAATTTTAAATTGACGAAATCAAGATTATTTTGATGCAGAGTCGATATAAATGAAAATTATTGAATTAAATGGTATTCCGATTCAAAATCGGTTGAGTTTTGACAGAGATAGCTAAGATCAAGGCCCGAAATGTGAGGATTCGAAAATAACGTCTAAAATCCTCTAAGACCTCTAGAAACGCCAGAAAATGCAAAAACAAAAAATAAATGAAAAAATTTTAAATTGACGAAATCAAGATTATTTTGATGCAGAGTCGATATAAATGAAAATTATTGAATTAAATGGTATTCCGATTCAAAATCGGTTGAGTTTTGACAGAGATAGCTAAGATCAAGGCCCGAAATGTGAGGATTCGAAAATAACGTCTAAAATCCTCTAAGACCTCTAGAAACGCCAGAAAATGCAAAAACAAAAAATAAATGAAAAAATTTTAAATTGACGAAATCAAGATTATTTTGATGCAGAGTCGATATAAATGAAAATTATTGAATTAAATGGTATTCCGATTCAAAATCGGTTGAGTTTTGACAGAGATAGCTAAGATCAAGGCCCGAAATGTGAGGATTCGAAAATAACGTCTAAAATCGTCTAAGACCTCTAGAAACGCCAGAAAATGCAAAAACAAAAAATAAATGAAAAAATTTTAAATTGACGAAATCAAGATTATTTTGATGCAGAGTCGATATAAATGAAAATTATTGAATTAAATGGTATTCCGATTCAAAATCGGTTGAGTTTTGACAGAGATAGCTAAGATCAAGGCCCGAAATGTGAGGATTCGAAAATAACGTCTAAAATCCTCTAAGACCTCTAGAAACGCCAGAAAATGCAAAAACAAAAAATAAATGAAAAAATTTTAAATTGACGAAATCAAGATTATTTTGATGCAGAGTCGATATAAATGAAAATTATTGAATTAAATGGTATTCCGATTCAAAATCGGTTGAGTTTTGACAGAGATAGCTAAGATCAAGGCCCGAAATGTGAGGATTCGAAAATAACGTCTAAAATCCTCTAAGACCTCTAGAAACGCCAGAAAATGCAAAAACAAAAAATAAATGAAAAAATTTTAAATTGACGAAATCAAGATTATTTTGATGCAGAGTCGATATAAATGAAAATTATTGAATTAAATGGTATTCCGATTCAAAATCGGTTGAGTTTTGACAGAGATAGCTAAGATCAAGGCCCGAAATGTGAGGATTCGAAAATAACGTCTAAAATCGTCTAAGACCTCTAGAAACGCCAGAAAATGCAAAAACAAAAAATAAATGAAAAAATTTTAAATTGACGAAATCAAGATTATTTTGATGCAGAGTCGATATAAATGAAAATTATTGAATTAAATGGTATTCCGATTCAAAATCGGTTGAGTTTTGACAGAGATAGCTAAGATCAAGGCCCGAAATGTGAGGATTCGAAAATAACGTCTAAAATCCTCTAAGACCTCTAGAAACGCCAGAAAATGCAAAAACAAAAAATAAATGAAAAAATTTTAAATTGACGAAATCAAGATTATTTTGATGCAGAGTCGATATAAATGAAAATTATTGAATTAAATGGTATTCTGATTCAAAATCGGTTGAGTTTTGACAGAGATAGCTAAGATCAAGGCCCGAAATGTGAGGATTCGAAAATAACGTCTAAAATCCTCTAAGACCTCTAGAAACGCCAGAAAATGCAAAAACAAAAAATAAATGAAAAAATTTTAAATTGACGAAATCAAGATTATTTTGATGCAGAGTCGATATAAATGAAAATTATTGAATTAAATGGTATTCCGATTCAAAATCGGTTGAGTTTTGACAGAGATAGCTAAGATCAAGGCCCGAAATGTGAGGATTCGAAAATAACGTCTAAAATCCTCTAAGACCTCTAGAAACGCCAGAAAATGCAAAAACAAAAAATAAATGAAAAAATTTTAAATTGACGAAATCAAGATTATTTTGATGCAGAGTCGATATAAATGAAAATTATTGAATTAAATGGTATTCCGATTCAAAATCGGTTGAGTTTTGACAGAGATAGCTAAGATCAAGGCCCGAAATGTGAGGATTCGAAAATAACGTCTAAAATCCTCTAAGACCTCTAGAAACGCCAGAAAATGCAAAAACAAAAAATAAATGAAAAAATTTTAAATTGACGAAATCAAGATTATTTTGATGCAGAGTCGATATAAATGAAAATTATTGAATTAAATGGTATTCCGATTCAAAATCGGTTGAGTTTTGACAGAGATAGCTAAGATCAAGGCCCGAAATGTGAGGATTCGAAAATAACGTCTAAAATCCTCTAAGACCTCTAGAAACGCCAGAAAATGCAAAAACAAAAAATAAATGAAAAAATTTTAAATTGACGAAATCAAGATTATTTTGATGCAGAGTCGATATAAATGAAAATTATTGAATTAAATGGTATTCCGATTCAAAATCGGTTGAGTTTTGACAGAGATAGCTAAGATCAAGGCCCGAAATGTGAGGATTCGAAAATAACGTCTAAAATCCTCTAAGACCTCTAGAAACGCCAGAAAATGCAAAAACAAAAAATAAATGAAAAAATTTTAAATTGACGAAATCAAGATTATTTTGATGCAGAGTCGATATAAATGAAAATTATTGAATTAAATGGTATTCCGATTCAAAATCGGTTGAGTTTTGACAGAGATAGCTAAGATCAAGGCCCGAAATGTGAGGATTCGAAAATAACGTCTAAAATCCTCTAAGACCTCTAGAAACGCCAGAAAATGCAAAAACAAAAAATAAATGAAAAAATTTTAAATTGACGAAATCAAGATTATTTTGATGCAGAGTCGATATAAATGAAAATTATTGAATTAAATGGTATTCCGATTCAAAATCGGTTGAGTTTTGACAGAGATAGCTAAGATCAAGGCCCGAAATGTGAGGATTCGAAAATAACGTCTAAAATCCTCTAAGACCTCTAGAAACGCCAGAAAATGCAAAAACAAAAAATAAATGAAAAAATTTTAAATTGACGAAATCAAGATTATTTTGATGCAGAGTCGATATAAATGAAAATTATTGAAATAAATGGTATTCCGATTCAAAATCGGTTGAGTTTTGACAGAGATAGCTAAGATCAAGGCCCGAAATGTGAGGATTCGAAAATAACGTCTAAAATCCTCTAAGACCTCTAGAAACGCCAGAAAATGCAAAAACAAAAAATAAATGAAAAAATTTTAAATTGACGAAATCAAGATTATTTTGATGCAGAGTCGATATAAATGAAAATTATTGAATTAAATGGTATTCCGATTCAAAATCGGTTGAGTTTTGACAGAGATAGCTAAGATCAAGGCCTGAAATGTGAGGATTCGAAAATAACGTCTAAAATCCTCTAAGACCTCTAGAAACGCCAGAAAATGCAAAAACAAAAAATAAATGAAAAAATTTTAAATTGACGAAATCAAGATTATTTTGATGCAGAGTCGATATAAATGAAAATTATTGAAATAAATGGTATTCCGATTCAAAATCGGTTGAGTTTTGACAGAGATAGCTAAGATCAAGGCCCGAAATGTGAGGATTCGAAAATAACGTCTAAAATCCTCTAAGACCTCTAGAAACGCCAGAAAATGCAAAAACAAAAAATAAATGAAAAAATTTTAAATTGACGAAATCAAGATTATTTTGATGCAGAGTCGATATAAATGAAAATTATTGAATTAAACGGTATTCCGATTCAAAATCGGTTGAGTTTTGACAGAGATAGCTAAGATCAAGGCCTGAAATGTGAGGATTCGAAAATAACGTCTAAAATCGTCTAAGACCTCTAGAAACGCCAGAAAATGCAAAAACAAAAAATAAATGAAAAAATTTTAAATTGACGAAATCAAGATTATTTTGATGCAGAGTCGATATAAATGAAAATTATTGAATTAAATGGTATTCCGATTCAAAATCGGTTGAGTTTTGACAGAGATAGCTAAGATCAAGGCCTGAAATGTGAGGATTCGAAAATAACGTCTAAAATCCTCTAAGACCTCTAGAAACGCCAGAAAATGCAAAAACAAAAAATAAATGAAAAAATTTTAAATTGACGAAATCAAGATTATTTTGATGCAGAGTCGATATAAATGAAAATTATTGAATTAAATGGTATTCCGATTCAAAATCGGTTGAGTTTTGACAGAGATAGCTAAGATCAAGGCCCGAAATGTGAGGATTCGAAAATAACGTCTAAAATCCTCTAAGACCTCTAGAAACGCCAGAAAATGCAAAAACAAAAAATAAATGAAAAAATTTTAAATTGACGAAATCAAGATTATTTTGATGCAGAGTCGATATAAATGAAAATTATTGAATTAAATGGTATTCCGATTCAAAATCGGTTGAGTTTTGACAGAGATAGCTAAGATCAAGGCCCGAAATGTGAGGATTCGAAAATAACGTCTAAAATCCTCTAAGACCTCTAGAAACGCCAGAAAATGCAAAAACAAAAAATAAATGAAAAAATTTTAAATTGACGAAATCAAGATTATTTTGATGCAGAGTCGATATAAATGAAAATTATTGAATTAAATGGTATTCCGATTCAAAATCGGTTGAGTTTTGACAGAGATAGCTAAGATCAAGGCCCGAAATGTGAGGATTCGAAAATAACGTCTAAAATCGTCTAAGACCTCTAGAAACGCCAGAAAATGCAAAAACAAAAAATAAATGAAAAAATTTTAAATTGACGAAATCAAGATTATTTTGATGCAGAGTCGATATAAATGAAAATTATTGAATTAAATGGTATTCCGATTCAAAATCGGTTGAGTTTTGACAGAGATAGCTAAGATCAAGGCCCGAAATGTGAGGATTCGAAAATAACGTCTAAAATCCTCTAAGACCTCTAGAAACGCCAGAAAATGCAAAAACAAAAAATAAATGAAAAAATTTTAAATTGACGAAATCAAGATTATTTTGATGCAGAGTCGATATAAATGAAAATTATTGAATTAAATGGTATTCCGATTCAAAATCGGTTGAGTTTTGACAGAGATAGCTAAGATCAAGGCCCGAAATGTGAGGATTCGAAAATAACGTCTAAAATCCTCTAAGACCTCTAGAAACGCCAGAAAATGCAAAAACAAAAAATAAATGAAAAAATTTTAAATTGACGAAATCAAGATTATTTTGATGCAGAGTCGATATAAATGAAAATTATTGAATTAAATGGTATTCCGATTCAAAATCGGTTGAGTTTTGACAGAGATAGCTAAGATCAAGGCCCGAAATGTGAGGATTCGAAAATAACGTCTAAAATCCTCTAAGACCTCTAGAAACGCCAGAAAATGCAAAAACAAAAAATAAATGAAAAAATTTTAAATTGACGAAATCAAGATTATTTTGATGCAGAGTCGATATAAATGAAAATTATTGAATTAAATGGTATTCCGATTCAAAATCGGTTGAGTTTTGACAGAGATAGCTAAGATCAAGGCCCGAAATGTGAGGATTCGAAAATAACGTCTAAAATCCTCTAAGACCTCTAGAAACGCCAGAAAATGCAAAAACAAAAAATAAATGAAAAAATTTTAAATTGACGAAATCAAGATTATTTTGATGCAGAGTCGATATAAATGAAAATTATTGAATTAAATGGTATTCCGATTCAAAATCGGTTGAGTTTTGACAGAGATAGCTAAGATCAAGGCCCGAAATGTGAGGATTCGAAAATAACGTCTAAAATCCTCTAAGACCTCTAGAAACGCCAGAAAATGCAAAAACAAAAAATAAATGAAAAAATTTTAAATTGACGAAATCAAGATTATTTTGATGCAGAGTCGATATAAATGAAAATTATTGAATTAAATGGTATTCCGATTCAAAATCGGTTGAGTTTTGACAGAGATAGCTAAGATCAAGGCCCGAAATGTGAGGATTCGAAAATAACGTCTAAAATCGTCTAAGACCTCTAGAAACGCCAGAAAATGCAAAAACAAAAAATAAATGAAAAAATTTTAAATTGACGAAATCAAGATTATTTTGATGCAGAGTCGATATAAATGAAAATTATTGAATTAAATGGTATTCCGATTCAAAATCGGTTGAGTTTTGACAGAGATAGCTAAGATCAAGGCCCGAAATGTGAGGATTCGAAAATAACGTCTAAAATCCTCTAAGACCTCTAGAAACGCCAGAAAATGCAAAAACAAAAAATAAATGAAAAAATTTTAAATTGACGAAATCAAGATTATTTTGATGCAGAGTCGATATAAATGAAAATTATTGAATTAAATGGTATTCCGATTCAAAATCGGTTGAGTTTTGACAGAGATAGCTAAGATCAAGGCCCGAAATGTGAGGATTCGAAAATAACGTCTAAAATCCTCTAAGACCTCTAGAAACGCCAGAAAATGCAAAAACAAAAAATAAATGAAAAAATTTTAAATTGACGAAATCAAGATTATTTTGATGCAGAGTCGATATAAATGAAAATTATTGAATTAAATGGTATTCCGATTCAAAATCGGTTGAGTTTTGACAGAGATAGCTAAGATCAAGGCCCGAAATGTGAGGATTCGAAAATAACGTCTAAAATCCTCTAAGACCTCTAGAAACGCCAGAAAATGCAAAAACAAAAAAATAAATGAAAAAATTTTAAATTGACGAAATCAAGATTATTTTGATGCAGAGTCGATATAAATGAAAATTATTGAAATAAATGGTATTCCGATTCAAAATCGGTTGAGTTTTGACAGAGATAGCTAAGATCAAGGCCCGAAATGTGAGGATTCGAAAATAACGTCTAAAATCCTCTAAGACCTCTAGAAACGCCAGAAAATGCAAAAACAAAAAATAAATGAAAAAATTTTAAATTGACGAAATCAAGATTATTTTGATGCAGAGTCGATATAAATGAAAATTATTGAATTAAATGGTATTCCGATTCAAAATCGGTTGAGTTTTGACAGAGATAGCTAAGATCAAGGCCCGAAATGTGAGGATTCGAAAATAACGTCTAAAATCCTCTAAGACCTCTAGAAACGCCAGAAAATGCAAAAACAAAAAATAAATGAAAAAATTTTAAATTGACGAAATCAAGATTATTTTGATGCAGAGTCGATATAAATGAAAATTATTGAATTAAATGGTATTCCGATTCAAAATCGGTTGAGTTTTGACAGAGATAGCTAAGATCAAGGCCCGAAATGTGAGGATTCGAAAATAACGTCTAAAATCCTCTAAGACCTCTAGAAACGCCAGAAAATGCAAAAACAAAAAATAAATGAAAAAATTTTAAATTGACGAAATCAAGATTATTTTGATGCAGAGTCGATATAAATGAAAATTATTGAATTAAATGGTATTCCGATTCAAAATCGGTTGAGTTTTGACAGAGATAGCTAAGATCAAGGCCCGAAATGTGAGGATTCGAAAATAACGTCTAAAATCCTCTAAGACCTCTAGAAACGCCAGAAAATGCAAAAACAAAAAATAAATGAAAAAATTTTAAATTGACGAAATCAAGATTATTTTGATGCAGAGTCGATATAAATGAAAATTATTGAATTAAATGGTATTCCGATTCAAAATCGGTTGAGTTTTGACAGAGATAGCTAAGATCAAGGCCCGAAATGTGAGGATTCGAAAATAACGTCTAAAATCCTCTAAGACCTCTAGAAACGCCAGAAAATGCAAAAACAAAAAATAAATGAAAAAATTTTAAATTGACGAAATCAAGATTATTTTGATGCAGAGTCGATATAAATGAAAATTATTGAATTAAATGGTATTCCGATTCAAAATCGGTTGAGTTTTGACAGAGATAGCTAAGATCAAGGCCCGAAATGTGAGGATTCGAAAATAACGTCTAAAATCCTCTAAGACCTCTAGAAACGCCAGAAAATGCAAAAACAAAAAATAAATGAAAAAATTTTAAATTGACGAAATCAAGATTATTTTGATGCAGAGTCGATATAAATGAAAATTATTGAATTAAATGGTATTCCGATTCAAAATCGGTTGAGTTTTGACAGAGATAGCTAAGATCAAGGCCCGAAATGTGAGGATTCGAAAATAACGTCTAAAATCCTCTAAGACCTCTAGAAACGCCAGAAAATGCAAAAACAAAAAATAAATGAAAAAATTTTAAATTGACGAAATCAAGATTATTTTGATGCAGAGTCGATATAAATGAAAATTATTGAATTAAATGGTATTCCGATTCAAAATCGGTTGAGTTTTGACAGAGATAGCTAAGATCAAGGCCCGAAATGTGAGGATTCAAAAATAACGTCTAAAATCGTCTAAGACCTCTAGAAACGCCAGAAAATGCAAAAACAAAAAATAAATGAAAAAATTTTAAATTGACGAAATCAAGATTATTTTGATGCAGAGTCGATATAAATGAAAATTATTGAATTAAATGGTATTCCGATTCAAAATCGGTTGAGTTTTGACAGAGATAGCTAAGATCAAGGCCCGAAATGTGAGGATTCGAAAATAACGTCTAAAATCGTCTAAGACCTCTAGAAACGCCAGAAAATGCAAAAACAAAAAATAAATGAAAAAATTTTAAATTGACGAAATCAAGATTATTTTGATGCAGAGTCGATATAAATGAAAATTATTGAATTAAATGGTATTCCGATTCAAAATCGGTTGAGTTTTGACAGAGATAGCTAAGATCAAGGCCCGAAATGTGAGGATTCGAAAATAACGTCTAAAATCCTCTAAGACCTCTAGAAACGCCAGAAAATGCAAAAACAAAAAATAAATGAAAAAATTTTAAATTGACGAAATCAAGATTATTTTGATGCAGAGTCGATATAAATGAAAATTATTGAATTAAATGGTATTCCGATTCAAAATCGGTTGAGTTTTGACAGAGATAGCTAAGATCAAGGCCCGAAATGTGAGGATTCGAAAATAACGTCTAAAATCCTCTAAGACCTCTAGAAACGCCAGAAAATGCAAAAACAAAAAATAAATGAAAAAATTTTAAATTGACGAAATCAAGATTATTTTGATGCAGAGTCGATATAAATGAAAATTATTGAATTAAATGGTATTCCGATTCAAAATCGGTTGAGTTTTGACAGAGATAGCTAAGATCAAGGCCCGAAATGTGAGGATTCGAAAATAACGTCTAAAATCCTCTAAGACCTCTAGAAACGCCAGAAAATGCAAAAACAAAAAATAAATGAAAAAATTTTAAATTGACGAAATCAAGATTATTTTGATGCAGAGTCGATATAAATGAAAATTATTGAATTAAATGGTATTCCGATTCAAAATCGGTTGAGTTTTGACAGAGATAGCTAAGATCAAGGCCCGAAATGTGAGGATTCGAAAATAACGTCTAAAATCCTCTAAGACCTCTAGAAACGCCAGAAAATGCAAAAACAAAAAATAAATGAAAAAATTTTAAATTGACGAAATCAAGATTATTTTGATGCAGAGTCGATATAAATGAAAATTATTGAATTAAATGGTATTCCGATTCAAAATCGGTTGAGTTTTGAAAGAGATAGCTAAGATCAAGGCCCGAAATGTGAGGATTCGAAAATAACGTCTAAAATCGTCTAAGACCTCTAGAAACGCCAGAAAATGCAAAAACAAAAAATAAATGAAAAAAATTTTAAATTGACGAAATCAAGATTATTTTGATGCAGAGTCGATATAAATGAAAATTATTGAATTAAATGGTATTCCGATTCAAAATCGGTTGAGTTTTGACAGAGATAGCTAAGATCAAGGTCCGAAATGTGAGGATTCGAAAATAACGTCTAAAATCCTCTAAGACCTCTAGAAACGCCAGAAAATGCAAAAACAAAAAATAAATGAAAAAATTTTAAATTGACGAAATCAAGATTATTTTGATGCAGAGTCGATATAAATGAAAATTATTGAATTAAATGGTATTCCGATTCAAAATCGGTTGAGTTTTGACAGAGATAGCTAAGATCAAGGCCCGAAATGTGAGGATTCGAAAATAACGTCTAAAATCCTCTAAGACCTCTAGAAACGCCAGAAAATGCAAAAACAAAAAATAAATGAAAAAATTTTAAATTGACGAAATCAAGATTATTTTGATGCAGAGTCGATATAAATGAAAATTATTGAATTAAATGGTATTCCGATTCAAAATCGGTTGAGTTTTGACAGAGATAGCTAAGATCAAGGCCCGAAATGTGAGGATTCGAAAATAACGTCTAAAATCGTCTAAGACCTCTAGAAACGCCAGAAAATGCAAAAACAAAAAATAAATGAAAAAAATTTTAAATTGACGAAATCAAGATTATTTTGATGCAGAGTCGATATAAATGAAAATTATTGAATTAAATGGTATTCCGATTCAAAATCGGTTGAGTTTTGACAGAGATAGCTAAGATCAAGGCCCGAAATGTGAGGATTCGAAAATAACGTCTAAAATCGTCTAAGACCTCTAGAAACGCCAGAAAATGCAAAAACAAAAAATAAATGAAAAAATTTTAAATTGACGAAATCAAGATTATTTTGATGCAGAGTCGATATAAATGAAAATTATTGAATTAAATGGTATTCCGATTCAAAATCGGTTGAGTTTTGACAGAGATAGCTAAGATCAAGGCCCGAAATGTGAGGATTCGAAAATAACGTCTAAAATCCTCTAAGACCTCTAGAAACGCCAGAAAATGCAAAAACAAAAAATAAATGAAAAAATTTTAAATTGACGAAATCAAGATTATTTTGATGCAGAGTCGATATAAATGAAAATTATTGAATTAAATGGTATTCCGATTCAAAATCGGTTGAGTTTTGACAGAGATAGCTAAGATCAAGGCCCGAAATGTGAGGATTCGAAAATAACGTCTAAAATCCTCTAAGACCTCTAGAAACGCCAGAAAATGCAAAAACAAAAAATAAATGAAAAAATTTTAAATTGACGAAATCAAGATTATTTTGATGCAGAGTCGATATAAATGAAAATTATTGAATTAAATGGTATTCCGATTCAAAATCGGTTGAGTTTTGACAGAGATAGCTAAGATCAAGGCCCGAAATGTGAGGATTCGAAAATAACGTCTAAAATCGTCTAAGACCTCTAGAAACGCCAGAAAATGCAAAAACAAAAAATAAATGAAAAAATTTTTAATTGACGAAATCAAGATTATTTTGATGCAGAGTCGATATAAATGAAAATTATTGAATTAAATGGTATTCCGATTCAAAATCGGTTGAGTTTTGACAGAGATAGCTAAGATCAAGGCCCGAAATGTGAGGATTCGAAAATAACGTCTAAAATCGTCTAAGACCTCTAGAAACGCCAGAAAATGCAAAAACAAAAAATAAATGAAAAAATTTTAAATTGACGAAATCAAGATTATTTTGATGCAGAGTCGATATAAATGAAAATTATTGAATTAAATGGTATTCCGATTCAAAATCGGTTGAGTTTTGACAGAGATAGCTAAGATCAAGGCCCGAAATGTGAGGATTCGAAAATAACGTCTAAAATCCTCTAAGACCTCTAGAAACGCCAGAAAATGCAAAAACAAAAAATAAATGAAAAAATTTTAAATTGACGAAATCAAGATTATTTTGATGCAGAGTCGATATAAATGAAAATTATTGAATTAAATGGTATTCCGATTCAAAATCGGTTGAGTTTTGACAGAGATAGCTAAGATCAAGGCCCGAAATGTGAGGATTCGAAAATAAGGTCTAAAATCCTCTAAGACCTCTAGAAACGCCAGAAAATGCAAAAACAAAAAATAAATGAAAAAATTTTAAATTGACGAAATCAAGATTATTTTGATGCAGAGTCGATATAAATGAAAATTATTGAATTAAATGGTATTCCGATTCAAAATCGGTTGAGTTTTGACAGAGATAGCTAAGATCAAGGCCCGAAATGTGAGGATTCGAAAATAACGTCTAAAATCGTCTAAGACCTCTAGAAACGCCAGAAAATGCAAAAACAAAAAATAAATGAAAAAATTTTAAATTGACGAAATCAAGATTATTTTGATGCAGAGTCGATATAAATGAAAATTATTGAATTAAATGGTATTCCGATTCAAAATCGGTTGAGTTTTGACAGAGATAGCTAAGATCAAGGCCCGAAATGTGAGGATTCGAAAATAACGTCTAAAATCGTCTAAGACCTCTAGAAACGCCAGAAAATGCAAAAACAAAAAATAAATGAAAAAATTTTAAATTGACGAAATCAAGATTATTTTGATGCAGAGTCGATATAAATGAAAATTATTGAATTAAATGGTATTCCGATTCAAAATCGGTTGAGTTTTGACAGAGATAGCTAAGATCAAGGCCCGAAATGTGAGGATTCGAAAATAACGTCTAAAATCCTCTAAGACCTCTAGAAACGCCAGAAAATGCAAAAACAAAAAATAAATGAAAAAATTTTAAATTGACGAAATCAAGATTATTTTGATGCAGAGTCGATATAAATGAAAATTATTGAATTAAATGGTATTCCGATTCAAAATCGGTTGAGTTTTGACAGAGATAGCTAAGATCAAGGCCCGAAATGTGAGGATTCGAAAATAAGGTCTAAAATCCTCTAAGACCTCTAGAAACGCCAGAAAATGCAAAAACAAAAAATAAATGAAAAAATTTTAAATTGACGAAATCAAGATTATTTTGATGCAGAGTCGATATAAATGAAAATTATTGAATTAAATGGTATTCCGATTCAAAATCGGTTGAGTTTTGACAGAGATAGCTAAGATCAAGGCCCGAAATGTGAGGATTCGAAAATAACGTCTAAAATCCTCTAAGACCTCTAGAAACGCCAGAAAATGCAAAAACAAAAAATAAATGAAAAAATTTTAAATTGACGAAATCAAGATTATTTTGATGCAGAGTCGATATAAATGAAAATTATTGAATTAAATGGTATTCCGATTCAAAATCGGTTGAGTTTTGACAGAGATAGCTAAGATCAAGGCCCGAAATGTGAGGATTCGAAAATAACGTCTAAAATCCTCTAAGACCTCTAGAAACGCCAGAAAATGCAAAAACAAAAAATAAATGAAAAAATTTTAAATTGACGAAATCAAGATTATTTTGATGCAGAGTCGATATAAATGAAAATTATTGAATTAAATGGTATTCTGATTCAAAATCGGTTGAGTTTTGACAGAGATAGCTAAGATCAAGGCCTGAAATGTGAGGATTCGAAAATAACGTCTAAAATCGTCTAAGACCTCTAGAAACGCCAGAAAATGCAAAAACAAAAAATAAATGAAAAAATTTTAAATTGACGAAATCAAGATTATTTTGATGCAGAGTCGATATAAATGAAAATTATTGAATAAAATGGTATTCCGATTCAAAATCGGTTGAGTTTTGACAGAGATAGCTAAGATCAAGGCCCGAAATGTGAGGATCCGAAAATAACGTCTAAAATCCTCTAAGACCTCTAGAAACGCCAGAAAATGCAAAAACAAAAAATAAATGAAAAAATTTTAAATTGACGAAATCAAGATTATTTTGATGCAGAGTCGATATAAATGAAAATTATTGAATTAAATGGTATTCCGATTCAAAATCGGTTGAGTTTTGACAGAGATAGCTAAGATCAAGGCCCGAAATGTGAGGATTCGAAAATAAGGTCTAAAATCCTCTAAGACCTCTAGAAACGCCAGAAAATGCAAAAACAAAAAATAAATGAAAAAATTTTAAATTGACGAAATCAAGATTATTTTGATGCAGAGTCGATATAAATGAAAATTATTGAATTAAATGGTATTCCGATTCAAAATCGGTTGAGTTTTGACAGAGATAGCCAAGATCAAGGCCCGAAATGTGAGGATTCGAAAATAACGTCTAAAATCCTCTAAGACCTCTAGAAACGCCAGAAAATGCAAAAACAAAAAATAAATGAAAAAATTTTAAATTGACGAAATCAAGATTATTTTGATGCAGAGTCGATATAAATGAAAATTATTGAATTAAACGGTATTCCGATTCAAAATCGGTTGAGTTTTGACAGAGATAACCAAGATCAAGGC
>JAEIGM010000497.1:0-23076 GCA_018903735.1 Drosophila cardini | reverse complement strand
AATCATCTAGAAACGACAAAACGACAAAAAATGCAAAAAAAAAAAAATCTATGAAAAATTTTTAAATTGTCGACGTCATGATTATTTTGATGCAGAGTCGATACAAATGAAAATAATCTAGAAACGACAAAAATTGTATAAAAATAAAAAAAATTTACATGATTATTTTGATGCAGAGTCGATATAAATGAAAATCATCTAGAAACGACCAAAAAGGCAAAAAACAAAAAATCTATGAAAAAATTTTAAATGGTCGAAATCATGATTATTTTGATGCAGAGTCGATATAAATGAAAATCATCTAGAAACGACAAAAAAGGCAAAAAACAAAAAATTTATGAAAATATTTTAAATGGTCGACATCATGATTATTTTGATGCAGAGTCGATATAAATGAAAATCATCTAGAAACGACAAAGAATGCTAAAAAAACAAAATTAAATGAAAAATTTTTAAATTGACGAAATCATGATTATTTTGATGCAGAGTCGATACAAATGAAAATCATCTAGAAACGACAAAAAGGCAAAAAAAAAAAAATTATGAAAAAATTTTAAATTGTCGACATCATGATTATTTTGATGCAGTGCGATATAAATGAAAATCATCTAGAAACGCCAAAGAATGCTAAAAACAAAAAATAAATGAAAAAATTGTTAAATTGACGAAATCATGATTATTTTGATGCAGAGTCGATACAAATGAAAATCATCTAGAAACGACAAAAATGGCAAAAAACAAAAAATGTATGAAAAAATTTTAAATTGTCGACATCATGATTATTTTGATGCAGAGTCGATATAAATGAAAATCATCTAGAAACGACAAAAATTGCAAAAAACAAAAAATTTATGAAAAAATTTTAAATGGTCGAAATCATGATTATTTTGATGCAGAGTCGATATAAATGAAAATCATCTAGAAACGACAAAAAAGGCAAAAAACAAAAAATTTATGAAAAAATTTTAAATTGTCGACATCATGATTATTTTGATGCAGTGTCGATATAAATGAAAATCATCTAGAAACGACAAAAAATGCTAAAAACAAAAAATAAATGAAAAAATTGTAAATTGACGAAATCATGATTATTTTGATGCAGAGTCGATACAAATGAAAATCATCTAGAAACGACAAAAAAGGCAAAAAACAAAAAATTTATGAAAAAATTTTAAATGGACGAAATCATGATTATTTTGATGCAGAGTCGATATAAATGAAAATCATCTAGAAACGACAAAAAAGCAAAAAAAAAAAATTATGAAAAAATTTTAAATTCGACGACGTCATGATTATTTTGATGCAGAGTCGATACAAATGAAAATAATCTAGAAACGACAAAAATGCAAAAAAACACAAAAATGTATGAAAAAATTTTAAATTGTCGACATCATGATTATTTTGATGCAGAGTCGATATAAATGAAAATCATCTAGAAACGACAAAAAAGGCAAAAAAAAAAAATTTATGAAAAAATTTTAAATGGTCGAAATCATGATTATTTTGATGCAGAGTCGATATAAATGAAAATCATCTAGAAACGACAAAAAAGGCAAAAAACAAAAAATTTATGAAAAATTTTTAAATGGTCGAAATCATGATTATTTTGATGCAGAGTCGATATAAATGAAAATCATCTAGAAACGACAAAAAATGCTAAAAACAAAAAATATATGAAAAATTTTAAATTGTCGAAATCATGATTATTTTGATGCAGAGTCGATACAAATGAAAATCATCTAGAAACGACAAAAAAGGCATAAAAACAAAAATGTATGAAAAATTTTTAAATTGTCGACATCATGATTATTTTGATGCAGAGTCGATATAAATGAAAATCATCTAGAAACGACAAAAAAATGCATAAAAACAAAAAATATGAAAAAATTTTAAATTGTCGAAATCATGATTATTTTGATGCAGAGTCGATATAAATGAAAATCATCTAGAAACGACAAAAAATGCAAAAAAACAAAAATTTATGAAAAAATTTTAAATTGTCGAAATCATGATTATTTTGATGCAGAGTCGATATAAATGAAAATCATCTAGAAACGACAAAAAGTGCAAAAAAACAAAAATGTATGAAAAAATTTTAAATTGTCGACATCATGATTATTTTGATGCAGAGTCGATATAAATGAAAATCATCTAGAAACGACAAAAAAGGCAAAAAACAAAAAATTTATGAAAAAATTTTAAATGGTCGAAATCATGATTATTTTGATGCAGAGTCGATATAAATGAAAATCATCTAGAAACGACAAAAAAGGCAAAAAACAAAAAATTTATGAAAAATTTTTAAATGGTCGAAATCATGATTATTTTGATGCAGAGTCGATATAAATGAAAATCATCTAGAAACGACAAAAAAGGCAAAAAACAAAAAATTTATGAAAAAATTTTTAAATGGTCGAAATCATGATTATTTTGATGCAGAGTCGATATAAATGAAAATCATCTAGAAACGACAAAAGAATGCTAAAAAACAAAAAATTAATGAAAAAATTTTAAATTGACGAAATCATGATTATTTTGATGCAGAGTCGATATAAATGAAAATCATCTAGAAACGACAAAAAAGGCAAAAAACAAAAAATGTATGAAAATATTTTAAATTGTCGACATCATGATTATTTTGATGCAGTGCGATATAAATGAAAATCATCTAGAAACGCCAAAGAATGCTAAAAACAAAAAATAAATGAAAAAATTGTAAATTGACGAAATCATGATTATTTTGATGCAGAGTCGATACAAATGAAAATCATCTAGAAACGACAAAAAATGCAAAAAACAAAAAATGTATGAAAAAATTTTAAATTGTCGACATCATGATTATTTTGATGCAGAGTCGATATAAATGAAAATCATCTAGAAACGACAAAAAAGGCAAAAAACAAAAAATGTATGAAAAATTTTAAATTGTCGACATCATGATTATTTTGATGCAGAGTCGATATAAATGAAAATCATCTAGAAACGACAAAAAAGGCAAAAAACAAAAAATTTATGAAAAAATTTTAAATGGTCGAAATCATGATTATTTTGATGCAGAGTCGATATAAATGAAAATCATCTAGAAACGACAAAAAAGGCAAAAAACAAAAAATTTATGAAAAATTTTTAAATGGTCGAAATCATGATTATTTTGATGCAGAGTCGATATAAATGAAAATCATCTAGAAACGACAAAAAAGGCAAAAAACAAAAAATTTATGAAAAAATTTTAAATGGTCGAAATCATGATTATTTTGATGCAGGGTCGATATAAATGAAAATCATCTAGAAACGCCAAAGAATGCTAAAAACAAAAAATAAATGAAAAAATTGTAAATTGACAAAATCATAATTATTTTGATGCAGAGTCGATACAAATGAAAATAGTCTAGAAACGACAAAAATTGCATAAAAACACAAAATGTATGAAAATATTTTAAATTGTCGACATCATGATTATTTTGATGCAGTGCGATATAAATGAAAATCATCTAGAAACGCCAAAGAATGCTAAAAACAAAAAATAAATGAAAAAATTGTAAATTGACAAAATCATAATTATTTTGATGCAGAGTCGATACAAATGAAAATAGTCTAGAAACGACAAAAATTGCATAAAAACACAAAATGTATGAAAAAATTTTAAATTGTCGACATCATGATTATTTTGATGCAGAGTCGATATAAATGAAAATCATCTAGAAACGACAAAAAATGCATAAAAACAAAAAATGTATGAAAAAATTTTAAATTGTCGAAATCATGATTATTTTGATGCAGAGTCGATATAAATGAAAATCATCTAGAAACGACAAAAAAGGCAAAAAACAAAAAATTTATGAAAAAATTTTAAATGGTCGAAATCATGATTATTTTGATGCAGAGTCGATATAAATGAAAATCATCTAGAAACGACAAAAAAGGCAAAAAACAAAAAATTTATGAAAAATTTTTAAATGGTCGACATCATGATTATTTTGATGCAGAGTCGATATAAATGAAAATCATCTAGAAACGACAAAAAAGGCAAAAAACAAAAAATTTATGAAAAAATTTTAAATGGTCGAAATCATGATTATTTTGATGCAGAGTCGATATAAATGAAAATCATCTAGAAACGACAAAAAAGGCAAAAAAAAAAAAATTTATGAAAAAATTTTAAATTGTCGACATCATGATTATTTTGATGCAGAGTCGATATAAATGAAAATCAGTCTAGAAACGACAAAAATTGCATAAAAACAAAAAATGTATGAAAAAATTTTAAATTGTCGACATCATGATTATTTTGATGCAGAGTCGATATAAATGAAAATCATCTAGAAACGACAAAAAAGGCAAAAAAACAAAAAATTTATGAAAAAATTTTAAATGGTCGAAATCATGATTATTTTGATGCAGAGTCGATATAAATGAAAATCATCTAGAAACGACAAAAAAGGCAAAAAACAAAAAATTTATGAAAAATTTTTAAATGGTCGACATCATGATTATTTTGATGCAGAGTCGATATAAATGAAAATCATCTAGAAACGACAAAAAAGGCAAAAAAAAAAAATTTATGAAAAATTTTTAAATTGTCGAAATCATGATTATTTTGATGCAGAGTCGATATAAATGAAAATCATCTAGAAACGACAAAAAAGGCAAAAAACAAAAAAATTTATGAAAAAATTTTAAATGGTCGAAATCATGATTATTTTGATGCAGAGTCGATATAAATGAAAATCATCTAGAAACGACAAAAAAGGCAAAAAACAAAAAATTTATGAAAAATTTTTAAATGGTCGAAATCATGATTATTTTGATGCAGAGTCGATATAAATGAAAATCATCTAGAAACGACAAAAAAGGCAAAAAAACAAAAAATTTATGAAAAAATTTTAAATGGTCGAAATCATGATTATTTTGATGCAGAGTCGATATAAATGAAAATCATCTAGAAACGACAAAGAAGGCTAAAAACAAAAAATTAATGAAAAATTTTAAATTGACGAAATCATGATTATTTTGATGCAGAGTCGATATAAATGAAAATCATCTAGAAACGACAAAAAAGGCAAAAAAAAAAAATTTTTATTGAAAAATTTTAAATTGTCGAAATCATGATTATTTTGATGCAGAGTCGATATAAATGAAAATCATCTAGAAACGACAAAAAAGGCAAAAAACAAAAAATTTATGAAAAAATTTTAAATTGTCGACATCATGATTATTTTGATGCAGAGTCGATATAAATGAAAATCATCTAGAAACGACAAAAAAGGCAAAAAAACAAAAAATTTATGTAAATATTTTAAACTGTCGACATCATGATTATTTTGATGCAGAGTCGATATAAATGAAAATCATCTAGAAACGACAAAAAAGGCAAAAAACAAAAAATTTATGAAAAAATTTTTAAATGGTCGAAATCATGATTATTTTGATGCAGAGTCGATATAAATGAAAATCATCTAGAAACGACAAAAAAGGCAAAAAAAAAAAAAATTTATGAAAAAATTTTAAATGGTCGAAATCATGATTATTTTGATGCAGAGTCGATATAAATGAAAATCATCTAGAAACGACAAAAAAGGCAAAAAAACAAAAAATTTATGAAAAATTTTAAATTGTCGAAATCATGATTATTTTGATGCAGAGTCGATATAAATGAAAATCATCTAGAAACGACAAAAAAGCAAAAAACAAAAAATTTATGAAAAATTTTAAATGGTCGAAATCATGATTATTTTGATGCAGAGTCGATATAAATGAAAATCATCTAGAAACGACAAAAAAGGCAAAAAACAAAAAATTTATGAAAAATTTTTAAATGGTCGAAATCATGATTATTTTGATGCAGAGTCGATATAAATGAAAATCATCTAGAAACGACAAAAAAGGCAAAAAACAAAAAATATTATGAAAAAATTTTTAAATTGTCGAAATCATGATTATTTTGATGCAGAGTCGATATAAATGAAAATCATCTAGAAACGACAAAAAGGCAAAAAACAAAAAATTTTATGAAAAAATTTTAAATTGTCGAAATCATGATTATTTTGATGCAGAGTCGATATAAATGAAAATCATCTAGAAACGACAAAAAAGGCAAAAAACAAAAATTTATGAAAAATTTTAAATGGTCGACATCATGATTATTTTGATGCAGAGTCGATATAAATGAAAATCATCTAGAAACGACAAAAAAGCAAAAAACAAAAAATTTATGAAAAAATTTTAAATGGTCGAAATCATGATTATTTTGATGCAGAGTCGATATAAATGAAAATCATCTAGAAACGACAAAAAAGGCAAAAAACAAAAAATTTATGAAAAAATTTTTAAATGGTCGAAATCATGATTATTTTGATGCAGAGTCGATATAAATGAAAATCATCTAGAAACGACAAAAAAGGCAAAAAAAAAAAATTTATGAAAAATTTTTAAATGGTCGAAATCATGATTATTTTGATGCAGAGTCGATATAAATGAAAATCATCTAGAAACGACAAAAAAGGCAAAAAAACAAAAAATTTATGAAAAAATTTTAAATGGTCGACATCATGATTATTTTGATGCAGAGTCGATATAAATGAAAATCATCTAGAAACGACAAAAAGGCAAAAAACAAAAAATTTATGAAAAAATTTTAAATGGTCGAAATCATGATTATTTTGATGCAGAGTCGATATAAATGAAAATCATCTAGAAACGACAAAAAAGGCAAAAAAAAAAATCTATGAAAAAATTTTAAATTGTCGACGTCATGATTATTTTGATGCAGAGTCGATACAAATGAAAATAGTCTAGAAACGACAAAAATTGCATAAAAACACAAAATGTATGAAAAAATTTTAAATTGTCGACATCATGATTATTTTGATGCAGAGTCGATATAAATGAAAATCATCTAGAAACGACAAAAAAGGCAAAAAACAAAAAATTTATGAAAAAATTTTAAATGGTCGAAATCATGATTATTTTGATGCAGAGTCGATATAAATGAAAATCATCTAGAAACGACAAAAAAGGCAAAAAACAAAAAATTTATGAAAAATTTTTAAATGGTCGAAATCATGATTATTTTGATGCAGAGTCGATATAAATGAAAATCATCTAGAAACGACAAAAAAGGCAAAAAACAAAAAATTTATGAAAAATTTTTAAATGGTCGAAATCATGATTATTTTGATGCAGAGTCGATATAAATGAAAATCATCTAGAAACGACAAAAAAGGAAAAAAAAAAAAATTTATGAAAAAATTTTAAATGGTCGAAATCATGATTATTTTGATGCAGAGTCGATATAAATGAAAATCATCTAGAAACGACAAAAAAGGCAAAAAACAAAAATTTATGAAAAAATTTTAAATGGTCGAAATCATGATTATTTTGATGCAGAGTCGATATAAATGAAAATCATCTAGAAACGACAAAAAAGGCAAAAAACAAAAAATTTATGAAAAATTTTAAATGGTCGAAATCATGATTATTTTGATGCAGAGTCGATATAAATGAAAATCATCTAGAAACGACAAAAAAGGCAAAAAACAAAAAATTTATGAAAAATTTTAAATGGTCGAAATCATGATTATTTTGATGCAGAGTCGATATAAATGAAAATCATCTAGAAACGACAAAAAAGCAAAAAAAAAATTTATGAAAAAATTTTTAAATTGTCGAAATCATGATTATTTTGATGCAGAGTCGATATAAATGAAAATCATCTAGAAACGACAAAAAAGGCAAAAAAAAAAAAATTTATGAAAAAATTTTTAAATGGTCGAAATCATGATTATTTTGATGCAGAGTCGATATAAATGAAAATCATCTAGAAACGACAAAAAAGGCAAAAAAAAAAAATTTATGAAAAAAATTTTAAATTGTCGAAATCATGATTATTTTGATGCAGAGTCGATATAAATGAAAATCATCTAGAAACGACAAAAAAGGCAAAAAACAAAAAATTTATGAAAAAATTTTTAAATGGTCGAAATCATGATTATTTTGATGCAGAGTCGATATAAATGAAAATCATCTAGAAACGACAAAAAAGGCAAAAAAACAAAAATTTATGAAAAATTTTTAAATGGTCGAAATCATGATTATTTTGATGCAGTGTCGATATAAATGAAAATCATCTAGAAACGACAAAATTAGAAACACAAAAAAGGCAAAAAACAAAAAATTTATGAAAAAATTTTAAATTGTCGAAATCATGATTATTTTGATGCAGAGTCGATATAAATGAAAATCATCTAGAAACGACAAAAAAGCAAAAAAACAAAAAATTTATGAAAAAATTTTAAATTGTCGACATCATGATTATTTTGATGCAGAGTCGATATAAATGAAAATCATCTAGAAACGACAAAAAAGGCAAAAAACAAAAAATTTATGAAAAAATTTTAAATGGTCGAAATCATGATTATTTTGATGCAGAGTCGATATAAATGAAAATCATCTAGAAACGACAAAAAAGGCAAAAAACAAAAAATTTATGAAAATATTTTAAATGGTCGACATCATGATTATTTTGATGCAGTGCGATATAAATGAAAATCATCTAGAAACGCCAAAGAATGCTAAAAACAAAAAATAAATGAAAAAATTGTAAGTTGACGAAATCATGATTATTTTAATGCAGAGTCGATACAAATGAAAATCATCTAGAAACGACAAAAAAGGCAAAAAACAAAAAATTTATGAAAAATTTTTAAATGGTCGAAATCATGATTATTTTGATGCAGAGTCGATATAAATGAAAATCATCTAGAAACGACAAAAAAGGCAAAAAACAAAAAATTTATGAAAAATTTTTAAATGGTCGAAATCATGATTATTTTGATGCAGAGTCGATATAAATGAAAATCATCTAGAAACGACAAAAAAGGCAAAAAACAAAAAATTTATGAAAAATTTTTAAATGGTCGAAATCATGATTATTTTGATGCAGAGTCGATATAAATGAAAATCATCTAGAAACGACAAAAAAGGCAAAAAACAAAAATATTATGAAAAAATTTTAAATTGTCGACATCATGATTATTTTGATGCAGTGCGATATAAATGAAAATCATCTAGAAACGACAAAAAAGCAAAAAACAAAAAATTTATGAAAAAATTTTAAATTGTCGAAATCATGATTATTTTGATGCAGAGTCGATATAAATGAAAATCATCTAGAAACGACAAAAAAGGCAAAAAACAAAAAATTTATGAAAAAATTTTAAATGGTCGACATCATGATTATTTTGATGCAGTGCGATATAAATGAAAATCATCTAGAAACGCCAAAAAATGCTAAAAACAAAAAATAAATGAAAAAATTGTAAATTGACGAAATCATGATTATTTTGATGCAGAGTCGATACAAATGAAAATCATCTAGAAACGACAAAAAAGGCAAAAAACAAAAAATTTATGAAAAATTTTTAAATGGTCGAAATCATGATTATTTTGATGCAGAGTCGATATAAATGAAAATCATCTAGAAACGACAAAAAAGGCAAAAAACAAAAAATTTATGAAAATATTTTAAATTGTCGACATCATGATTATTTTGATGCAGAGTCGATACAAATGAAAATAGTCTAGAAACGACAAAAATTGCATAAAAACACAAAATGTATGAAAAAATTTTAAATTGTCGACATCATGATTATTTTGATGCAGAGTCGATATAAATGAAAATCATCTAGAAACGACAAAAAAGGCAAAAAACAAAAAATTTATGAAAAAATTTTAAATGGTCGAAATCATGATTATTTTGATGCAGAGTCGATATAAATGAAAATCATCTAGAAACGCCAAAGAATGCTAAAAACAAAAAATAAATGAAAAAATTGTAAATTGACGAAATCATGATTATTTTGATGCAGAGTCGATACAAATGAAAATCATCTAGAAACGACAAAAAAGGCAAAAAAAAAAAAATCTATGAAAAAATTTTAAATTGTCGACATCATGATTATTTTGATGCAGAGTCGATACAAATGAAAATAGTCTAGAAACGACAAAAATTGCATAAAAACACAAAATGTATGAAAAAATTTTAAATTGTCGACATCATGATTATTTTGATGCAGAGTCGATATAAATGAAAATCATCTAGAAACGACAAAAAAGGCAAAAAACAAAAAATTTATGAAAAAATTTTAAATGGTCGAAATCATGATTATTTTGATGCAGAGTCGATATAAATGAAAATCATCTAGAAACGACAAAAAAGGCAAAAAAAAAAAAATTTATGAAAAATTTTTAAATGGTCGAAATCATGATTATTTTGATGCAGAGTCGATATAAATGAAAATCATCTAGAAACGACAAAAAAGGCAAAAAACAAAAAATTTATGAAAAATTTTTAAATGGTCGACATCATGATTATTTTGATGCAGTGCGATATAAATGAAAATCATCTAGAAACGCCAAAGAATGCTAAAAACAAAAAATAAATGAAAAAATTGTAAGTTGACGAAATCATGATTATTTTAATGCAGAGTCGATACAAATGAAAATCATCTAGAAACGACAAAAAAGGCAAAAAACAAAAAATTTATGAAAAATTTTTAAATGGTCGAAATCATGATTATTTTGATGCAGAGTCGATATAAATGAAAATCATCTAGAAACGACAAAAAAGGCAAAAAAACAAAAAATTTATGAAAAATTTTTAAATGGTCGAAATCATGATTATTTTGATGCAGAGTCGATATAAATGAAAATCATCTAGAAACGACAAAAAAGGCAAAAAACAAAAAATTTATGAAAAATTTTTAAATGGTCGAAATCATGATTATTTTGATGCAGAGTCGATATAAATGAAAATCATCTAGAAACGACAAAAAAGGCAAAAAACAAAAATATTATGAAAAAATTTTAAATGGTCGACATCATGATTATTTTGATGCAGTGCGATATAAATGAAAATCATCTAGAAACGCCAAAGAATGCTAAAAACAAAAAATAAATGAAAAAATTGTAAATTGACGAAATCATGATTATTTTGATGCAGAGTCGATACAAATGAAAATCATCTAGAAACGACAAAAAAGGCAAAAAACAAAAAATTTATGAAAAAATTTTAAATGGTCGACATCATGATTATTTTGATGCAGTGTCGATATAAATGAAAATCATCTAGAAACGACAAAAAAGCAAAAAACAAAAAATTAATGAAAAAATTTTAAATTGGTCGAAATCATGATTATTTTGATGCAGAGTCGATACAAATGAAAATCATCTAGAAACGACAAAAAAGGCAAAAAACAAAAAATTTATGAAAAAATTTTAAATTGTCGACATCATGATTATTTTGATGCAGAGTCGATATAAATGAAAATCATCTAGAAACGACAAAAAAGGCAAAAAACAAAAAATTTATGAAAAAATTTTAAATTGTCGAAATCATGATTATTTTGATGCAGAGTCGATATAAATGAAAATCATCTAGAAACGACAAAAAAGGCAAAAAACAAAAAATTTATGAAAAAATTTTAAATGGTCGACATCATGATTATTTTGATGCAGAGTCGATATAAATGAAAATCATCTAGAAACGCCAAAAAATGCTAAAAACAAAAAATTAATGAAAAAATTTTAAATTGACGAAATCATGATTATTTTGATGCAGAGTCGATACAAATGAAAATCATCTAGAAACGACAAAAAAGGCAAAAAACAAAAAATGTATGAAAATATTTTTAATTGTCGACATCATGATTATTTTGATGCAGTGCGATATAAATGAAAATCATCTAGAAACGCCAAAGAATGCTAAAAACAAAAAATAAATGAAAAAATTTTGTAAATTGACGAAATCATGATTATTTTGATGCAGAGTCGATATAAATGAAAATCATCTAGAAACGACAAAAAAGGCAAAAAACAAAAATTTATGAAAAATTTTTAAATGGAAACATATTATTTTGAGAAAAATGAAAATCTCGAAAAAAATTTAAAATTTTTAAATGGTCGAAATCATGATTATTTTGATGCAGAGTCGATATAAATGAAAATCATCTAGAAACGACAAAAAAGGCAAAAAACAAAAAATTTATGAAAATATTTTAAATGGTCGACATCATGATTATTTTGATGCAGTGCGATATAAATGAAAATCATCTAGAAACGCCAAAGAATGCTAAAAACAAAAAATAAATGAAAAAATTGTAAGTTGACGAAATCATGATTATTTTGATGCAGAGTCGATACAAATGAAAATCATCTAGAAACGACAAAAAAGGCAAAAAACAAAAAATTTATGAAAAATTTTTAAATGGTCGAAATCATGATTATTTTGATGCAGAGTCGATACAAATGAAAATCATCTAGAAACGACAAAAAAGGCAAAAAACAAAAAATGCATGAAAAAATTTTAATTTGACGAAATCATGATTATTTTGATGCAGTGCGATATAAATGAAAATCATATAGAAACGCCAAAAAATGAAAAAAAAAAAAAAATCTATGAAAAAATTTTAAATTGTCGACGTCATGATTATTTTGATGCAGAGTCGATATAAATGAAAATCATCTAGAAACGACAAAAAAGGCAAAAAACAAAAAATTTATGAAAAATTTTTAAATGGTCGAAATCATGATTATTTTGATGCAGAGTCGATATAAATGAAAATCATCTAGAAACGACAAAAAAGGCAAAAAACAAAAAATTTATGAAAAAATTTTAAATGGTCGAAATCATGATTATTTTGATGCAGAGTCGATATAAATGAAAATCATCTAGAAACGACAAAAAAGGCAAAAAACAAAAAATTTATGAAAAATTTTTAAATGGTCGAAATCATGATTATTTTGATGCAGAGTCGATATAAATGAAAATCATCTAGAAACGACAAAAAAGGCAAAAAACAAAAAATTTATGAAAAATTTTTAAATGGTCGAAATCATGATTATTTTGATGCAGAGTCGATATAAATGAAAATCATCTAGAAACGACAAAAAAGGCAAAAAACAAAAATATTATGAAAAAATTTTAAATTGTCGACATCATGATTATTTTGATGCAGTGCGATATAAATGAAAATCATCTAGAAACGCCAAAGAATGCTAAAAACAAAAAATAAATGAAAAAATTTTAAATTGACGAAATCATGATTATTTTGATGCAGAGTCGATACAAATGAAAATCATCTAGAAACGACAAAAAAGGCAAAAAACAAAAAATTTATGAAAATATTTTAAATGGTCGACATCATGATTATTTTGATGCAGTGCGATATAAATGAAAATCATCTAGAAACGCCAAAGAATGCTAAAAACAAAAAATAAATAAAAAAATTTGTAAATTGTCGAAATCATGATTATTTTGATGCAGAGTCGATACAAATGAAAATCATCTAGAAACGACAAAAAAGGCAAAAAACAAAAAATTTATGAAAAATTTTTAAATGGTCGAAATCATGATTATTTTGATGCAGAGTCGATATAAATGAAAATCATCTAGAAACGACAAAAAAGGCAAAAAACAAAAAATTTATGAAAATATTTTAAATTGTCGACATCATGATTATTTTGATGCAGTGCGATATAAATGAAAATCATCTAGAAACGACAAAAATTGCATAAAAACACAAAATGTATGAAAAAATTTTAAATTGTCGACATCATGATTATTTTGATGCAGAGTCGATAAAAATGAAAATCATCTAGAAACGACAAAAAAGGCAAAAAACAAAAAATTTATGAAAAATTTTTAAATGGTCGAAATCATGATTATTTTGATGCAGAGTCGATATAAATGAAAATCATCTAGAAACGACAAAAAAGGCAAAAAACAAAAATTTATGAAAAAATTTTAAATTGTCGAAATCATGATTATTTTGATGCAGAGTAGATAAAATGTGTTGAAATTATGTTATCTAGCAGAGTTATGTTAACATTACCAGTAAGCTGAATATAATCTGGCAACTCTATTATGTAAGCATTTCTTGTATTGTGAAATTAAGTTTCAGTTCTATTAAAGCATTAACCGAATGAACAGCTTCGTTTTCTTTTATACGGTATTCCCCGCCTATATAAACAGAAATCCCCAACAAAAGGTTATGGGCCCAGAAACACAGTTCTGCATCGGTTAATAAAAAATTTCGGTTGTGTTCCTTAATTTGAGAAGTTTATGGTTGTGTACCTAAAACGAATAGAACTCTTTGCAAATTTTGGTTGTGTACCTTTATTTGAAAAACGTGTTGCATGATGAGTTTATCACTGCAAATTGAAAAACTAAGTGAAGACAATTACGAAACATGGTGCATGACTATGCGCAGTGTGTTAGTGACAGCAGATGTGTGGGATGTTACGAATGGCACCCTAGTTAGGCCGGAAAGCGCTGATGCACAATGGGTTAAAAGCGATCAAAAGGCGTTAGCATGCATAATTCTCAACGTAAAGCCGTCTCAGTTGATGCATATAAAGGCGTGCACAACAGCTAAGGACGCATGGGATTCGCTAAAACAAGTGCATGTACAGGTCGGTCCTGTGAGAAAAGTTCAACTGTACCAAAAATTAATTCGGTTGAAAATGAAGCAAGGCGACAAAGTGTCTGAATTTATAAATTCATTCGTCGAGATTACAGACAAGTTAGCTGAATTGGACATAAAGCTAAATGACGAGCTTAAAGTAATAATGCTACTAACAAGCCTCCCAAGTAATTTCGAGAATTTTATTGTTGCCATAGAGACGCGTGACATTTTACCAACTTTCGACGCAGTAAAATCGAAACTTCTAGAAGAAGGCGCACGCAAAGAAGAAGCAGACGAGCATGATCATTCGACACAAGCTGTGTATGTACACAAGAGCGCAAAAAATAACGGCGATCAGAAGCAGAGCGAATGTCGCAACAAAAAACGAAACGACGCAAAAGACAAATTCAAGGGAAAATGTTACAACTGTAACAAGTCGGGCCACCGAGCTGCTGAGTGTCGAAGCAAGAAAGAAAATAAGCATGAAAAGGAAGAGCCTGAGAACAACTGTCTTATGCATACATGCAACAGTATTGCTACGCAAAATAAATATACATGGTGTGTCGATAGTGGTGCCACTTCTCATATGTGTTGTGAGTTAGGCATGTTTGAAAACTACAAAGAGAAAAAGAGTATGGTGAAGTTAGCTGCAGAAAAATACATTGAATCACCAGGAACAGGCACAGTGAAATTCAAGGCAAATGACATTAATTTTGAATTACGGAATGTTTTGTATGTTCCAGAACTGCAAATGAATTTTTTGTCAGTCAGCCAAGCCGCCGAGTTCCAGTATTTCACAACATTTGGAAATAAAGAAGCGGTAATAAAAAATAAACACGGAAAACCAATGTTAAAAGCAGCACTCGAAAACAATTTGTATGTTTACAATATGAAACCTAAAATAAGTTCGGTTCATATGTTAAATGACAGTGCAACAAAGTGGCATAATCGGTACGGACACCTAAATTTTCAAAGCCTAAAGAAACTTGAAGAAGAAAAGTTAGTGTCGGGTATGTGTTTTCCAAGCATTCGGTCAGACATAAATTGTGACACTTGCAACAAGGCTAAGATATGCGCGCTGCCGTTCCCAAAGAAGGCTAATCGTGTGACAAAGGGTGTGCTAGAGTTGATACACACAGATGTTTGCGGCCCAATGAATAAAAAGACACTTGCTGGAAATCGATACTTTGTAACATTCATTGACGACTTTTCACGAAAAATTCACGTATATTTTTTGAGTGCTAAAAGCGAAGTATTTGAAAAGTTCAAATTATTCAAAAATTACGTAGAATGTCAAACGGGCAAGAAAATCAAATGTTTGCAAAGTGACAATGGTAAAGAATTTGTTAACAACGTATTTGACAACTATTTGAGCCAGTGTGGTATTAGGCGCCAGTTAACCGTTCCGTACACACCACAGCAAAATGGGGTTGCTGAACGCGCAAATCGCACGATCGTTGAAATGGCCAAAAGTTTGCTAATACATGCAAATTTAGAGGAGTTTCTATGGGCTGAAGCAGTGCAAACAGCAGCATATCTGAGAAACCGAAGTCCATCACGAGCCTTAAACGGTCGAACGCCATTCGAAGTATGGAACAAGCGAACGCCATCGGTGAAGCATCTAAGGATTTTTGGATCAAGAGTCTTTGCACTGGATAAAACACAGACGTCAAAGTTCCAGGCAAAAGGAAAACAGTACGTTTTTGTGGGCTATTCTTTTCGAGCAAAAGCATATCGCCTGTATGATCCAGAAAAGCGAGGAGTCATTGAGCGCCGAGATGTCAAGTTTGTCGAGGGTGAGTTTTGTACTAAAAAAGATCACCTTAATGACGACATTAATAACGACTTCGCAACAAACATAATTCGCTTTGAGTCAACTAGAGAAGTTCCAGAGCTAGCTGAAATCGAAGAGCAGCCTGTGATCAGGCACAATGTTGACAGCAGCGATGATGGGGAGCAGTTTGTAAGCGCAAGCGATGATGAAAACACCGATGATAACTCTGACGAAATCCATGAGCAACCAAGGCGTAGGCCTGGCAGACCCAAAATTATTCGAACAGGGTTGCCTGGTAGACCAAGAAAGGAGTATCAGATGCTGCAAAATCTCAACCAAATAGATGACATCGAAACACCGAAATCAGTGCAAGAGGCATTAAGCGGCGAATACAAACACAAGTGGCAAAAATCAATGCGATGCGAATACGACGCCCTTATAGCAAATGACACGTGGTCATTAGTTGACCTACCGCACAATGCTAAAGCTATAGGAACGAAATGGGTTTTTCGAGTCAAGAAAAACAAAGATGGTGAAATTGAGAGGTTCAAGTCGCGATTAGTAGCCAAAGGATGCGGACAACAGTTTGGAGTGGACTATTGGGAAACGTATTCACCTGTTATACGTTATGAGACAATCAGGATGTTGATAGCTATTGCAGCTGAAAAGAAGTTGCATATGCACCAAGTTGACATATCAAATGCATACCTGAACAGCAAGCTGGATGAAGACGTTTACCTGAAACAACCGCAAAACTTTGTTGATGAGCAGAACAGTCACAAGGTTCTCAAACTACGTAAAGCCATTTATGGGCTGAAGCAGTCTGGCAGAGTTTGGAACGATACTCTAAACGAGGTTCTCCTGAAAATGGGATTTCAAAGAAGCAAAAATGAAGCCTGCCTATACTTTAGAGAACAAGAGCAACAGTTCAGCTACATCGCCGTATACGTTGATGACTTGGTCATCATAAGCCCAACTGAAGAAAACATCAAGGACATCAAGAAGCAAATAAGTTCCAAGTTTGATATGAAAGATGGAGGCCAGCTAAACTACTTCCTTGGCTTGGAGGTACAAAGAGAAGGCAAGCAAGGCACAATCCGAGTGTGTCAAAAGAAATACATTAACGATCTTTTAAAAGCGTATGGTATGGAAAGCTGCCGTCCGGTATCTACACCTTTAGATCCTGGTTTCCAAGCTGGTTGCACGAACAGTGAATGCGCAAGGGTAAATATGACAAACTTTCAATCATTAATCGGTTCCCTCATGTATTTGGCAGTCTTAAGTCGTCCTGACATTTTGCACTCCATATGCAAACTGTCGCAGAGCAACATCAACCCTCACGTGGAGCACGAAACTGCAGCAAAGCATGTTTTGCGTTATTTAGCCGGAACAACAAACCTGACTTTGGTTTATAAGCAATCATCAGATCCTGTGGTAGGATATGCAGATGCAGACTGGGCCAACGATGTGCTTGACAGGAAATCATATTCCGGTTATGCATTCTTTTTGGCTGGAAGTGCTTTTTCATGGGCTTCAACAAAGCAAACTGTCGTCGCACAAAGTAGCACTGAAGCAGAATACGTAGCGTTGTCAACATCAGCAAAAGAAGCAGTATACTTGCGCAGGCTACTTCAGGAAATCGGCTACTTAAATCAGGAGCCGATGACTATCCACTGCGACAACATTAGCGCAAAACAAATAGCGCTGAATCCCGTTCACCATAAACGCACTAAGCATATAGATGTTAAGTTTCATTTTATACGCGAAAAAGTACACGATAATGAAATTAACCTAGAATACATAAGTACAGAAAAGAATGTAGCAGATGTTTTAACTAAATGTTTAAGTAAGCAAAAGCATTGCGGATTTGTTGAATCTCTTGGATTAAAAGTTTAATTAATATTACAGATAATATTTAGCTTAAGCAAAAGTGTTGAAATTATGTTATCTAGCAGAGTTATGTTAACATTACCAGTAAGCTGAATATAATCTGGCAACTCTATTATGTAAGCATTTCTTGTATTGTGAAATTAAGTTTCAGTTCTATTAAAGCATTAACCGAATGAACAGCTGTTTCGTTTTATATTGTATACATCCCCCGCCTATATAAACAAAAATCCCCAAACACAAATGAAACAAAATCATCTAGAAACGACAAAAAAGGCAAAAAACCAAAAAATTTATGAAAAAAATTTTAAATTGTCGACATCATGATTATTTTGATGCAGTGCGATATAAATGAAAATCATCTAGAAACGCCAAAGAATGCTAAAAACAAAAAATAAATGAAAAAACTTTAAATTGACGAAATCATGATTATTTTGATGCAGAGTCGATACAAATAAAAATCATCTAGAAACGACAAAAAAGGCAATAAACAAAAAATGTATGAAAAAAATTTTAAATTGTCGACAACATGATTATTTTGATTCAGTGCGATATAAATGAAAATCATCTAGAAACGCCAAAAACGTAAAAACAAAAAATAAATAAAAAAATTTTAAATTTTCGAAATCATGATTATTTTGATGCAGAGTCGATACAAATGAAAATCATCTAGAAACGACAAAAAAAGGCAAAAAACAAAAAATTTATGAAAAAACTTTAAATTGACGAAATCATGATTATTTTGATGCAGAGTCGATACAAATGAAAATCATCTAAAAACGACAAAAACGGCAAAAAACAAAAAATATGTATGAAAAAATTTTAAATTTTTTAAATGTCGACAACATGATTATTTTGATGCAGTGCGATATAAATGAAAATCATCTAGAAACGACAAAAAAGGCAAAAAACAAAAAATTTATGAAAAAACTTTTAAATTGACGAAATCATGATTATTTTGATGCAGAGTCGATACAAATGAAAATCATCTAGAAACGACAAAAAGGCAAAAAAAAAAATTGAAAAAAAATCAACAGATATTTGTCAAAATCCAAACGCAAAACAAAAACAAAAAATGAATGAAAAAATTTTAAATTGACGAAAATATGACTATTTTGATGCAGTGCGATATAAATGAAAATCATCTAGAAACGACAAAAAAGGCAAAAAACCAAAAATTTATGAAAAAATTTTAAATTGTCGACATCATGATTATTTTGATGCAGTGCGATATAAATGAAAATCATCTAGAAACGACAAAAAAGGCAAAAAACCAAAAATTTATGAAAAAATCTTTAAATTGACGAAATCATGATTATTTTGATGCAGAGTCGATACAAATAAAAATCATCTAAAAACGACAAAAAAGGCAAAAAACCAAAAATTTATGAAAAAATTTTAAATTGTCGACATCATGATTATTTTGATGCGGTGCGATATAAATGAAAATCATCTAGAAACGCCAAAGAATGCTAAAAACAAAAAATAAATGAAAAAACTTTAAATTGACGAAATCATGATTATTTTGATGCAGAGTCGATACAAATAAAAATCATCTAAAAACGACAAAAAAGGCAAAAAACCAAAAATTTATGAAAAAATTTTAAATTGTCGACATCATGATTATTTTGATGCGGTGCGATATAAATGAAAATCATCTAGAAACGCCAAAGAATGCAAAAAAATAAAAAAAATTAGAAAAACCTTTAAATTGACGAAATCATGATTATTTTGATGCAGAGTCGATACAAATAAAAATCATCTAGAAACGACAAAAAAGGCAATAAACAAAAAATGTATGAAAAAATTTTAAATTGTCGACAACATGATTATTTTGATGCAGTGCGATATAAATGAAAATCATCTAGAAACGCCAAAAAATGCTAAAAACAAAAAATAAATAAAAAAATATTAAATTGACGAAATTATGATTATTTTGATGCAGAGTCGATACAAATAAAAATCATCTAAAAACGACAAAAAGGGCAAAAAAACAAAAAATATGTATGAAAAAATTTTAAATTGTCGACAACATGATTATTTTGATGCAGTGCGATATAAATGAAAATCATCTAGAAACACAAAAGAATGCTAAAAACAAAAAATAAATAAAAAAATATTAAATTGACGAAATCATGATTATTTTGATGCAGAGTCGATACAAATAAAAATCATCTAAAAACGACAAAAACGGCAAAAAACCAAAAATATGTATGAAAAAATTTTAAATTGTCGACAACATGATTATTTTGATGCAGTGCGATATAAATGAAAATCATCTAGAAACGACAAAAAAGGCAAAAAATCAAAAATTTATGAAAAAACTTTAAATTGACGAAATCATGATTATTTTGATGCAGAGTCGATACAAATGAAAATCATCTAAAAACGACAAAAACGGCAAAAAACCAAAAATATGTATGAAAAAATTTTAAATTGTCGACAACATGATTATTTTGATGCAGTGCGATATAAATGAAAATCATCTAGAAACGACAAAAAAGGCAAAAAATCAAAAATTTATGAAAAAACTTTAAATTGACGAAATCATGATTATTTTGATGCAGAGTCGATACAAATGAAAATCATCTAGAAACGACAAAAAAGGCAAAAAAAAAAAAAATGTATGAAAAAATTTTAAATTGACGAAAATATGACTATTTTGATGCAGTGCGATATAAATGAAAATCATCTAGAAACGACAAAAAAGGCAAAAAAACAAAAATTTATAAAAAAATTTTAAATTGACGAAATCATGATTATTTTGATGCAGAGTCGATACAAATAAAAATCATCTAAAAACGACAAAAAAGGCAAAAAACCAAAAATTTATGAAAAAATTTTAAATTGTCGACATCATGATTATTTTGATGCAGTGCGATATAAATGAAAATCATCTAGAAACGCCAAAAAATGCTAAAAACAAAAAATAAATGAAAAAACTTTAAATTGACGAAATCATGATTATTTTGATGCAGAGTCGATACAAATAAAAATCATCTAGAAACGACAAAAAAGGCAATAAACAAAAAATGTATGAAAAAGTTTTAAATTGTCGACCACATGATTATTTTGATTCAGTGCGATATAAATGAAAATCATCTAGAAACGCCAAAGAATGCTAAAAACAAAAAATAAATAAAAAAAATTTAAATTTTCGAAATCATGATTATTTTAATGCAGAGTCGATACAAATGAAAATCATCTAGAAACGACAAAAAGGGCAATAAACAAAAAATGTATGAAAAAATTTTAAATTGTCGACAACATGATTATTTTGATTCAGTGCGATATAAATGAAAATCATCTAGAAACGCCAAAGAATGCTAAAAACAAAAAAATAAATAAAAAAATTTTAAATTGACGAAATTATGATTATTTTGATGCAGAGTCGATACAAATAAAAATAATCTAAAAACGACAAAAAAGGCAAAAAACCAAAAATATGTATGAAAAAATTTTAAATTGTCGACAACATGATTATTTTGATGCAGTGCGATATAAATGAAAATCATCTAGAAACACAAAAAATGCTAAAAACAAAAAATAAATAAAAAAATATTAAATTGACGAAATCATGATTATTTTGATGCAGAGTCGATACAAATAAAAATCATCTAAAAACGACAAAAAAGGCAAAAAACCAAAAATTTATGAAAAAATTTTAAGTTAACGAAATCATGATTATTTTGATGCAGAGTCGATACAAATGAAAATCATCTAGAAACGACAAAAAAGGCAAAAAACAAAAAATGTATGAAAAAATTTTAAATTGACGAAAATATGACTATTTTGATGCAGTGCGATATAAATGAAAATCATCTAGAAACGACAAAAAAGGCAAAAAACCAAAAATTTATGAAAAAACTTTAAATTGACGAAATCATGATTATTTTGATGCAGAGTCGATACAAATGAAAATCATCTAAAAACGACAAAAAGGGCAAAAAACCAAAAATTTATGAAAAAATTTTAAATTGTCGACATCATGATTATTTTGATGCAGTGCGATATAAATGAAAATCATCTAGAAACGCAAAAGAATGCTAAAAACAAAAAATTTATTAAATATTTTAAATTGTCGACACTCATGATTATTTCTTTGATGCAGAGTCATTTTAAATGAAATAAATTTAGGAAAACGACACAAAAATTTGCATGAAAAACACAAATGTATGAAAAAATTTTTTAAATTGTCGACACTATTGATTATTTTGATGCAAGAGTCGATATAAATGAAAACCATCTAGAACTGATAAAAAAAAAGAAAAAAAAAAATTATTTATGAAAAAAAAAAATTTTAAATTATTTCACATCATGATTATTTTGATGGTGCAGATATGTTTTAGTAATCATCTAGAAACCAAGTGAAAGAAATTTTTCAAAACAAAAAATAAAATGAGTAAATTGTAACTGATCGAATCATGACGATTTCTGACCGCAGATCGATACAAATGAAAATCATCTAGAAACGACAAAAAGGCAAAAAAAAAAATCATGAAAAATTTTAAATTGTCGATCGTCATGATTATATTTTGATGCAGAGTCGATACAAATGAAAACAGTCCAGGAAACGACAAAAATTTGCATTAAAACACAAAATGTATGGAAAATTTTCAAATCATGATGATCAAGGAATATTTTGATATATCGATATAAATGAAAAATCATCTGAACACAAAAAGTGGAAAAAACAAAATTATGAAAGCTAAGTATTTGAACTCATGATTTATTTCGGATGCAGATCGATATGAAAATGGAAAACCCATCTAGAAAACGACAAAGTAAAACCAAAAATACGAGAAAATTTTAAATGGTCTGAGATCGAGATTATTTGGATCAGTGGATATAAATGAAAATCATCTAGAAACGCCAAAGAATGCTAAAAACAAAAAAAAAATGAATATAAAAATTTAGGTGCTGATTTGAAATCATGATTATTTTAATGCAGAG
>JAEIGM010000179.1:0-67918 GCA_018903735.1 Drosophila cardini | reverse complement strand
GATGCAGAGTCGAGTAAATGAAAATCATCTAGAAAACGACAAAAGGGAAAAACGGCAATTTATGAAAAATTTTTTAAATGGTCGAAATCATGATTGTTTTTGACGCGTATCGATATAAATGAAAATCAATAATATGTTGGGAACAACGTATCCTACAGTAATTCTTAAACTGGTCGAAATCATGATTATTTTGATGCAGAGTCGATATAAATGAAAATCATTTAGAAAACGACAAAAAAAGCAAAAAAACAAAAAATTTATGAAAATATTTTAAATTGTCGACATCATGATTATTTTGATGCAGAGTCGATATAAATGAAAATCATCTAGAAACGCCAAAGAATGCTAAAAACAAAAAATAAATGAAAAAATTGTAAGTTGACGAAATCATGATTATTTTAATGCAGAGTCGATACAAATGAAAATCATCTAGAAACGACAAAAAAAAAAGGCAAAAACAAAAATTTATGAAAATTTTTTTAAATGGTCGAAATCATGATTATTTTGATGCAGAGTCGATATAAATGAAAATCATCTAGAAACGACAAAAAAAGGGCAAAAACAAAAAAAATTATGCGAAAATTTTTAAATGGTCGAAATCATGATTATTTTGATGCAGAGTCGATATAAATGAAAATCATCTAGAAACGACAAAAAGGGGCGGCAAAAACAAAAATTTATGAAAATTCTTTTAAATTGAAGTCGAAACTGTGATTATTTTGATGCAGAGTCGATATAAATGAAAATCAACTAGAAACGACAAAAAGGCAAAAAAAAACAAAAAATTTATGAAAAATTTTTAAATGGTCGAAATCATGATTATTTTGATGCAGAGTCGATATAAATGAAAAATCATCTAGAAACGACAAAAGGCAAAAACAAAAAATTTATGAAAATTTTTAAAATGGTCGAAATCATGATTATTTTGATGCAGAGTCGATATAAAATGAAAATCATTTAGAAACGACAAAAAAAGGTAAAAACAAAAATTTATGAAAAATTTTTAAATGGTCGAAATCATGAGACTATTTTTTTGATGCAGAGTCGATATAAATGAAAATCATTTAGAAACGACAAAAAGGCAAAAAACAAAATTTTATGAAAATATTTTAAATTGTCGACATCATGATTTATTTCTTGATGCAGTGGCGATATAAATGAAAATCATCTAGAAACGCCAAAGAATGCTAAAAACAAAAAATAAATGAAAATTGTAAATTGACGAAATCATGATTATTTTGATGCAGTGGCGATTATAAATGAAAATCATCTAGACACGCCAAAGAATGCGTTAAAAAACAAAAAAATACCATTAAAAAATTGTAAATTGACACAATCATGATTATTTCGATGCAGAGTCGATACAAATGAAAATCATCTAGAAACGACAAAAAAGGCAAAAAACAAAAAAAAATGATGAAAAAATTTTAATTTGACGAAATCATGATTATTTTGGTGCAGTGCGATATAAATAAAAATCATATAGAAACGAGTAAATGGCAAAAAAAAAAAATCTATGAAAAATTTTAAATTGTCGAAGTGATGATTATTTTGATGCAGAGTCGATACAAGTGAAAAATAATCTAAATAAGTATCCGATAAAAATTGCAGAGTTTAAAGAGATAATTTATGAAAAAATTTTAAAATGTGAGGACAACAAAATTATTTTGACGTCAAAATCGATCTAAATGAAAATCATCTAAAAACGCCAAAAAAGGCAAAAACAAAAATATTATGAAAAAATTTTAAATGGTCGAAATCGTGATTATTTTGATGCAGTGCGATATAAATGAAAATCATCTAGAAACGACAAAGAATGCAAAAAACAAAAAAATTTATGAAAAAATTTAAATGGTCGAAATAATGATTAGAAGTTTTGATGCTGAGTCGATACAAATGAAAATCAACTAGAAACGACAAAAGAGGCAAAAACAAAAATTTATGAAAATATTTTAAATTGTCGACATCATGATTATTTTGATGCAGTGCCGATATAAATGAAAATCATCTAGAAACGACAAAAAATGCTACAAAAAAAAAATAAATGAAAAAATTGTAAATTGACAAAATTATAATTATTTTGATGCAGAGTCGATAAAAATGAAAATTATTGAATTAAATGGTATTCCGATTCAAAATTAGTTGAGCATTGATAGAGATACAAAGATCAAAGCTTGAAAAGTGAGGATTCGAAAATACCAATGCCTAAATTCGGGCCAAATGTCTGGCAACCGCCTAGAAACGACAAAAAAGGCAAACAAACAAAAAATAAATGAAAAAATTTTAAATTGTCGACATCATGATTATTTTGATGCAGAGTCGATATAAATGAAAATCATCTAGAAACGCCAAAGAAGGCAAAAAACAAAAATAAATGAAAAAAAATTTTAAATTGTCGACAAATCATGATTATTTTGATGCAGAGTCGATATAAATGAAAATTATCTAGAATTGACAAAAAATGGTATCCGCATTTAAAAATCGGTTGAGTTTTGAAAGAGATAATTAAGATCAAAAGCTTGAAATTTGATAATTCTGAAAACAAAGTCGATAAATCATAAATCATCCTAAAAACGACAAAAAATGCAAAAAACAAAAATTATGAAAAATTTTTAATTTGACGAAATCATGATTATTTTGATGCAGAGTCGATATAAATGAAAATCATCTAGAAACGACAAAAAATGCAAAAACAAAAAATCTATGAAAAAAATTTAAAATTGTCGACATCATGATTATTTTGATGCAGAGTCGATACAAATGAAAATAATCTAGAAACGACAAAAAATGCATAAAAAACAAAAAATGTATGAAAAATTTTAAATTGTCGACATCATGATTATTTTGATGCAGAGTCGATATAAATGAAAATCATCTAGAAACGCCAAAAAATGCTAAAAAACAAAAAATTATATGAAAAATTTTAAATGGTCGAAATCATGATTATTTTGATGCAGAGTCGATACAAAATGAAAATCATCTAGAAACGACAAAAAGGTAAAAAAAAAAAAATTTATGAAAAATATTTTAAATGGTCGAAATCATGATTATTTTGATGCAGAGTCGATATAAATGAAAATCATCTAGAAACGACAAAAAATGCAAAAAAAAAAATTTATGAAAAATTTTTAAATTGTCGACACCATGATTATTTTATGCAGAGTCGATATAAATGAAAATATTAATAAGACAAAAAGGTAAATAAAAAAATTTATGAAAAATTTTTAAATGGTCGAAATCATGATTATTTTGATGCAGAGTCGATATAAATGAAAATGATTCCAAAATAACATCTAGAAACGACAAAAGGCTAAAAAAACAAAAAAAATCAAAAAATATCGAAAATTTTTAAATTGTCGACATCATGATTATTTTGATGCAGAGTCGATATAAATGAAAATCATCTAGAAACGACAAAAAAGGCAAAAACAAAAAATGTATGAAAAAATTTTAAATTGTCGAAATCATGATTATTTTGATGCAGAGTCGATATAAATGAAAATCATCTAGAAACGACAAAAAAGGCAAAAAACAAAAAATTTATGAAAATTTTTTAAATTGTCGAAATCATGATTATTTTGATGCAGAGCCGATATAAATGAAAATCATCTATTAAATTTAAAAATAAAAAAAAAAGAAAAAAATAAACAAACTAGAAAACGCCAAAGAAGGCTAAAAACAAAAAATAAATGAAAAAATTTTAAATGGACGAAATCATGATTATTTTGATGCAGAGTCGATATAAATGAAAATCATCTAGGAAACGACAAAAATCTAAAAGCCAAAATAAAAATCTGAAAAAATTTTAAATTGACGAAATCATGATTATTTTGATGCAGTGTCGATATAAATGAAAATCATCTAGAAACGCCAAAAATGGCTAAAAACAAAAAATTATGAAAAATTTTTAAACTGTCGAAATCATGATTATTTTGATGCAGAGTCGATATAAATGAAAATCATCTAGAAACGACAAAAAAGGCAAAAAACAAAAAATTTATGAAAAAATTTTAAATTGTCGAAATCATGATTATTTTGATGCAGAGTCGATATAAATGAAAATCATCTAGAAACGACAAAAAAGTGCAAAAAAAAACAAATTTATGAAAAAATTTTAAATGGTCGACATCATGATTATTTTGATGCAGAGTCGATATAAATGAAAATCATCTAGAAACGACAAAAAAGGCAAAAAAAAAAAATTTATGAAAAAATTTTAAATGGTCGAAATCATGATTATTTTGATGCAGAGTCGATATAAATGAAAATCATTTAGAAACGACAAAAGATGCAGAAAACAAAAAATATATGAAAACAAATTTTAAATTGACGACATCATGATTATTTTGATGCAGAGTCGATATAAATGAAAATCATCTAGAAACGACAAAAAAGGCAAAAAAAATCAAAAAAATTTTAAATGGTCGAAATCATGATTATTTTGATGCAGAGTTATAAATGAAAATCATCTAGAAACGACAAAAAGGTGCAAAAACAAAAAATTTATGAAAAATTATTCAATTGACAACATCATGATTATTTTGATGCAGAGTCGATATAAATGAAAATCATCTAGAAACGACAAAAAGGCAAAAAACAAAAAAATTTATGAAAAAATTTTAAATTGTCGAAATCATGATTATTTTGATGCAGAGTCGATATAAATGAAAATCATCTAGAAACGACAAAAAAGCAAAAAACAAAAAATTTATGAAAAATTTTAAATTGTCGAAATCATGATTATTTTGATGCAGAGTCGATATAAATGAAAATCATCTAGAAACGACAAAAAAGGAAAAAAACAAAATTTATGAAAAAATTTTAAATTGTCGACATCATGATTATTTTGATGCAGAGTGGATATAAATGAAAATTATCTAGAAACGACAAAAAATATTTCGAAATAAAAGACCAAAAATGCTATGAAAAATTTGAAATTGACGAAATCATGATTATTTTAATGCAGAGTCGATAAAATGAAAATCATCTAGAAACGACAAAAAGGCAAAAAAAAAAAAAATTATGAAAAATTTTTAAATGGTCGAAATCATGATTATTTTGATGCAGAGTCGATATAAAAGAAAAATCATCTAAAGAAAAAAAGGCAAAAAAGCAAAAAATTTATGAAAATAATTTTAAATGGTCGAAATCATGATTATTTTGATGCAGAGTCGATATAAATGAAAATCATCTAGAAACGACAAAAAATGCAAAAAAAAAAAAAAATGAAAAATTTTTAAACGAAATTATGATTATTTCATGCAGAGTCGATACCAAACAAATGAAAATTATTTAAAAACCGACAAAAAGTAAATAAAAATAAAATTTATAAAAAAAGTGATTATTTTGATGCAGAGTCGATATAAATGAAAATTATCTAGAAACGACAAAAAAAGGCAAAAAACAAAAAATTTATGAAAATATTTTAAATTGTCGACATCATGATTATTTTGATGCAGAGTCGATACAAATGAAAATCATCTAGAAACGACTAAAAAGGCAGAAAACAAAAAATATATGAAAAAATTTTAAATTGTCGACATCACGATTATTTTGATGCAGAGTCGACATAAATAAAAATCATCTAGAAACGACTAAAAAGGAAAAAACAAAAAATTTATGAACAAATTTTAAATTGTCGACATCATGATTATTTTGATACAGAGTCGATATAAATGAAAATCATCTAGAAACGACAAAAAGGGGGAAAAAACAAAAAATTTATGAAAAAATTTTGAGTTGTCGAAATCATGATTATTTTGATGCAGAGCCCGATATATCTGAAAATCATCTAGAAACGTCAAAAAATGCTAAAAAATAAAATCAAAAAAATTTATGAAAATTTTTAAATTGACGAAATCATGATTATTTTGATGCAGAGTCGATATAAATGAAAATCATCTAGAAACGACAAAAAGGCAAAAAAACAAAATAATTTATGAAAAATTTTAAATTGTCGAAATCATGATTATTTTGATGCAGAGTCGATATAAATGAAAATCATCTAGAAACGACAAAAAAAGCTAGAAAACAAAAAAATTTATGAAAAAATTTTTAAATTGTCGAAATCATGATTATTTTGATGCAGAGTCGATATAAATGAAAATCATCTAGAAACGACAAAAAATGCAAAAAATCAAAAAATTTATGAAAAAATTTTAAATGGTCGAAATCATGATTATTTTGATGCAGAGTCGATACAAATGAAAATAATCTAGAAACGACAAAAAATTGCAAAAAAAAAAAATATATGAAAAAATTTTTAAATTGTCGAAATCATGATTATTTTGATGCAGAGTCGATATAAATGAAAAATCATCTAGAAAACGACAAAAAGGCAAAAAACAAAAAATGAAAATATTTTAAATTGTCGAAATCATGATTATTTTGATGCAGAGTCGATATAAATGAAAATCATCTAGAAACGACAAAAAATGCAAAAAACAAAAATTAAATGAAAATTTTTTAAATTGTCGAAATCATGATTATTTTGATGCAGAGTCGATATAAATGAAAATCATCTAGAAACGACAAAAAGGCAAAAAAAAAAAAATTTATGAAAAAATTTTAAATTGTCGAAATCATGATTATTTTGATGCAGAGTCGATATAAATGAAAATCATCTAGAAACGACAAAAAGGCTAAAAACAAAAAATTTAATGAAAAATTTTTAAATTGACGAAATCATGATTATTTTGATGCAGAGTCGATATAAATGAAAATCATCTAGAAACGACAAAAATGCTAAAAACAAAAAATAAATGAAAAATTTTAAATTGTCGAAATCATGATTATTTTGATGCAGAGTCGATATAAATGAAAATCATCTAGAAACGACAAAAAGTGCAAAAAAAACAAAAAATTTATGAAAAATTTTTAAATGGTCGAAATCATGATTATTTTGATGCAGAGTCGATATAAATGAAAATCATCTAGAAACGACAAAAAAGCAAAAAACAAAAAATTTATGAAAAATTTTTAAATGGTCGAAATCATGATTATTTTGATGCAGAGTCGATACAAATGAAAATCATCTAGAAACGACAAAAAAGGCAAAAAACAAAAAATTATGAAAAAATTTTAAATTGTCGACATCATGATTATTTTGATGCAGAGTCGATATAAATGAAAATCATCTAGAAACGACAAAAAATGCAAAAAAAAAAAAAATTATGAAAAATTTTAAATTGTCGAAATCATGATTATTTTGATGCAGAGTCGATATAAATGAAAATCATCTAGAAACGACAAAAAGGCAAAAAAACAAAAAATTTATGAAAAAATTTTAAATTGGTCGAAATCATGATTATTTTGATGCAGAGTCGATATAAATGAAAATCATCTAGAAACGACAAAAAGTGCAAAAAACAAAAAATTTATGAAAATTTTTTAAATGGTCGAAATCATGATTATTTTGATGCAGAGTCGATATAAATGAAAATCATCTAGAAACGACAAAAAGGCAAAAAAACAAAAAAATTTATGAAAAAATTTTAAATGGTCGAAATCATGATTATTTTGATGCAGAGTCGATATAAATGAAAATCATCTAGAAACGACAAAAAGGGCAAAAAACAAAAAATTTATGAAAATATTTTAAATGGTCGAAATCATGATTATTTTGATGCAGTGCGATATAAATGAAAATCATCTAGAAACGACAAAAAAGCAAAAAACAAAAAATTTATGAAAAATTTTTAAATTGTCGACATCATGATTATTTTGATGCAGAGTCGATATAAATGAAAATCATCTAGAAACGACAAAAAAGGCAAAAAACAAAAAATGTATGAAAAATTTTTAAATTGTCGAAATCATGATTATTTTGATGCAGAGTCGATATAAATGAAAATCATCTAGAAACGACAAAAAGGCAAAAAAAAAAAAATTTATGAAAATATTTTTAAATGGTCGAAATCATGATTATTTTGATGCAGAGTCGATATAAATGAAAATCATCTAGAAACGACAAAAAATGCAAAAAACAAAAAATTAATGAAAAAATTTTAAATGGTCGAAATCATGATTATTTTGATGCAGAGTCGATATAAATGAAAATCATCTAGAAACGACAAAAAGGCAAAAAACAAAAAATTTATGAAAAAATTTTAAATGGTCGAAATCATGATTATTTTGATGCAGAGTCGATATAAATGAAAATCATCTAGAAACGACAAAAAAGGCAAAAAAACAAAAAATTTATGAAAATATTTTAAATTGTCGACATCATGATTATTTTGATGCAGAGTCGATATAAATGAAAATCATCTAGAAACGACAAAAAAGGCAAAAAAACAAAAAATTTATGAAAAATTTTTAAATGGTCGAAATCATGATTATTTTGATGCAGAGTCGATATAAATGAAAATCATCTAGAAACGACAAAAAGGCAAAAACAAAAAATTTATGAAAAAATTTTAAATGGTCGAAATCATGATTATTTTGATGCAGAGTCGATATAAATGAAAATCATCTAGAAACGACAAAAAAGCAAAAACAAAAAATTTATGAAAAAATTTTAAATTGTCGAAATCATGATTATTTTGATGCAGAGTCGATATAAATGAAAATCATCTAGAAACGACAAAAAAGCAAAAAAAAAATTTATGAAAAAATTTTAAATTGTCGAAATCATGATTATTTTGATGCAGAGTCGATATAAATGAAAATCATCTAGAAACGACAAAAAAGCAAAAAACAAAAAATTTATGAAAAAATTTTAAATGGTCGAAATCATGATTATTTTGATGCAGAGTCGATATAAATGAAAATCATCTAGAAACGACAAAAAGGCAAAAAAACAAAAAATTTATGAAAAAATTTTAAATTGTCGACATCATGATTATTTTGATGCAGAGTCGATATAAATGAAAATCATCTAGAAACGACAAAAAAGGCAAAAAACAAAAAATTTATGAAAAAATTTTAAATTGTCGACATCATGATTATTTTGATGCAGAGTCGATATAAATGAAAATCATCTAGAAACGACAAAAAATGCAAAAAAAAAAAAATTTATGAAAAAATTTTAAATTGTCGACATCATGATTATTTTGATGCAGAGTCGATATAAATGAAAATCATCTAGAAACGACAAAAAAGGCAAAAAAAAAAAATTGTATGAAAAAATTTTAAATGGTCGAAATCATGATTATTTTGATGCAGAGTCGATATAAATGAAAATCATCTAGAAACGACAAAAAAGGCAAAAAACAAAAAAATTTATGAAAAAATTTTAAAATGGTCGAAATCATGATTATTTTGATGCAGAGTCGATATAAATGAAAATCATCTAGAAACGACAAAAAGGGCAAAAAAAAAAAAATTTATGAAAAATTTTTAAATGGTCGAAATCATGATTATTTTGATGCAGAGTCGATATAAATGAAAATCATCTAGAAACGACAAAAAATGCAAAAAAAAAAAATTTATGAAAAAATTTTAAATGGTCGAAATCATGATTATTTTGATGCAGAGTCGATATAAATGAAAATCATCTAGAAACGACAAAAAGCAAAAAACAAAAAAATTTATGAAAAAATTTTAAATGGTCGAAATCATGATTATTTTGATGCAGAGTCGATATAAATGAAAATCATCTAGAAACGACAAAAAGGCAAAAAAACAAAAAATTTATGAAAAATTTTTAAATGGTCGAAATCATGATTATTTTGATGCAGAGTCGATATAAATGAAAATCATCTAGAAACGACAAAAAAGGCAAAAAAAAAAATTTTATGAAAAATTTTTAAATGGTCGAAATCATGATTATTTTGATGCAGAGTCGATATAAATGAAAATCATCTAGAAACGACAAAAAAGGCAAAAAAATAAAAATTTATGAAAAATTTTTAAATGGTCGAAATCATGATTATTTTAATGCAGAGTCGATACAAATGAAAATCATCTAGAAACGACAAAAAAGCAAAAACAAAAAATTTATGAAAAATTTTTAAATGGTCGAAATCATGATTATTTTGATGCAGAGTCGATATAAATGAAAATCATCTAGAAACGACAAAAAAGCAAAAAAACAAAAATTTATGAAAAATTTTTAAATGGTCGAAATCATGATTATTTTGATGCAGAGTCGATATAAATGAAAATCATCTAGAAACGACAAAAAAGGCAAAAAACAAAAAATTTATGAAAAAATTTTTAAATGGTCGAAATCATGATTATTTTGATGCAGAGTCGATATAAATGAAAATCATCTAGAAACGACAAAAAAGGCAAAAAACAAAAAATTTATGAAAAAATTTTAAATGGTCGAAATCATGATTATTTTGATGCAGAGTCGATATAAATGAAAATCATCTAGAAACGACAAAAAAGCAAAAAACAAAAAATTTATGAAAAAATTTTAAATGGTCGAAATCATGATTATTTTGATGCAGAGTCGATATAAATGAAAATCATCTAGAAACGACAAAAAAAGCAAAAAAAAAAAAATTTATGAAAAAATTTTAAATGGTCGAAATCATGATTATTTTGATGCAGAGTCGATATAAATGAAAATCATCTAGAAACGACAAAAAGGCAAAAAAACAAAAATTTATGAAAAATTTTTAAATGGTCGAAATCATGATTATTTTGATGCAGAGTCGATATAAATGAAAATCATCTAGAAACGACAAAAAAGGCAAAAAAAAAAATTTATGAAAAAATTTTAAATTGGTCGACATCATGATTATTTTGATGCAGAGTCGATATAAATGAAAATCATCTAGAAACGACAAAAAGGCAAAAAACAAAAAATTTATGAAAAAATTTTAAATTGTCGAAATCATGATTATTTTGATGCAGAGTCGATATAAATGAAAATCATCTAGAAACGACAAAAAAGCAAAAAACAAAAAATTTATGAAAAATTTTTAAATGGTCGAAATCATGATTATTTTGATGCAGAGTCGATATAAATGAAAATCATCTAGAAACGACAAAAAAGGCAAAAAACAAAAAATTTATGAAAAATTTTAAATGGTCGAAATCATGATTATTTTGATGCAGAGTCGATATAAATGAAAATCATCTAGAAACGACAAAAAGGCAAAAAACAAAAAATTTATGAAAAAATTTTTAAATGGTCGAAATCATGATTATTTTGATGCAGAGTCGATATAAATGAAAATCATCTAGAAACGACAAAAAAGGCAAAAAACAAAAAATTTATGAAAATATTTTAAATGGTCGAAATCATGATTATTTTGATGCAGAGTCGATATAAATGAAAATCATCTAGAAACGACAAAAAACAAAAAATTTATGAAAAATTTTTAAATTGGTCGAAATCATGATTATTTTGATGCAGAGTCGATATAAATGAAAATCATCTAGAAACGACAAAAAAGGCAAAAAAACAAAAAATTTATGAAAAAATTTTAAATTGTCGACATCATGATTATTTTGATGCAGAGTCGATATAAATGAAAATCATCTAGAAACGACAAAAAATGCATAAAAACACAAAATGTATGAAAAAATTTTAAATTGTCGACATCATGATTATTTTGATGCAGAGTCGATATAAATGAAAATCATCTAGAAACGACAAAAAAGGCAAAAAACAAAAAATTTATGAAAAAATTTTAAATGGTCGAAATCATGATTATTTTGATGCAGAGTCGATACAAATAAAAATCATCTAAAAACGACAAAAAACGCAAAAAAACAAAAAATAAATGAAAAAACTTTAAATTGACGAAATCATGATTATTTTGATGCAGAGTCGATATAAATGAAAATCATCTAGAAACGACAAAAAAGGCAAAAAAAAAATTTATGAAAAATTTTTAAATGGTCGAAATCATGATTATTTTGATGCAGAGTCGATATAAATGAAAATCATCTAGAAACGACAAAAAAGGCAAAAAACAAAAAAATTTATGAAAAAATTTTTAAATGGTCGAAATCATGATTATTTTGATGCAGAGTCGATATAAATGAAAATCATCTAGAAACGACAAAAAAGCAAAAACAAAAAATTTATGAAAAAATTTTAAATGGTCGAAATCATGATTATTTTGATGCAGAGTCGATATAAATGAAAATCATCTAGAAACGACAAAAAAAGCAAAAAACAAAAAATTTATGAAAAAATTTTAAATGGTCGAAATCATGATTATTTTGATGCAGAGTCGATATAAATGAAAATCATCTAGAAACGACAAAAAAGCAAAAACAAAAAATTTATGAAAAAATTTTAAATTGTCGAAATCATGATTATTTTGATGCAGAGTCGATATAAAATGAAAATCATCTAGAAACGACAAAAAAGGCAAAAAAACAAAAAATTTATGAAAAATATTTTAAATTGTCGACATCATGATTATTTTGATGCAGAGTCGATATAAATGAAAATCATCTAGAAACGACAAAAAAGCAAAAACAAAAAATTTATGAAAAAATTTTAAATTGTCGAAATCATGATTATTTTGATGCAGAGTCGATATAAATGAAAATCATCTAGAAACGACAAAAAAGGCAAAAAACAAAAAATTTATGAAAAATTTTTAAATTGTCGAAATCATGATTATTTTGATGCAGAGTCGATATAAATGAAAATCATCTAGAAACGACAAAAAAGCAAAAAAACAAAAAATTTATGAAAAAATTTTAAATTGTCGACATCATGATTATTTTGATGCAGAGTCGATATAAATGAAAATCATCTAGAAACGACAAAAAAGGCAAAAAACAAAAAATTTATGAAAAAATTTTAAATGGTCGAAATCATGATTATTTTGATGCAGAGTCGATATAAATGAAAATCATCTAGAAACGACAAAAAAGGCAAAAAAAAAAAATTTATGAAAAATTTTAAATTGTCGACATCATGATTATTTTGATGCAGAGTCGATATAAATGAAAATCATCTAGAAACGACAAAAAAGGCAAAAAACAAAAAATTTATGAAAAAATTTTAAATGGTCGAAATCATGATTATTTTGATGCAGAGTCGATATAAATGAAAATCATCTAGAAACGACAAAAAAGGCAAAAAACAAAAAATTTATGAAAAATTTTTAAATGGTCGAAATCATGACTATTTTGATGCAGAGTCGATATAAATGAAAATCATCTAGAAACGACAAAAAAACAAAAAACAAAAAATTTATGAAAAATTTTTAAATGGTCGAAATCATGATTATTTTGATGCAGAGTCGATATAAATGAAAATCATCTAGAAACGACAAAAAAGGCAAAAAACAAAAAATTTATGAAAAAATTTTTAAATGGTCGAAATCATGATTATTTTGATGCAGAGTCGATATAAATGAAAATCATCTAGAAACGACAAAAAAGGCAAAAAACAAAAAATTTATGAAAAATTTTTAAATGGTCGAAATCATGACTATTTTGATGCAGAGTCGATATAAATGAAAATCATCTAGAAACGACAAAAAAACAAAAAACAAAAAATTTATGAAAAATTTTTAAATGGTCGAAATCATGATTATTTTGATGCAGAGTCGATATAAATGAAAATCATCTAGAAACGACAAAAAAGCAAAAAACAAAAAATTTATGAAAAATTTTAAATTGTCGAAATCATGATTATTTTGATGCAGAGTCGATATAAATGAAAATCATCTAGAAACGACAAAAAAGCAAAAAAAAAAAATTTATGAAAAAATTTTAAATGGTCGAAATCATGATTATTTTGATGCAGAGTCGATATAAATGAAAATCATCTAGAAACGACAAAAAAGCAAAAAACAAAAAATTTATGAAAAATTTTAAATTGTCGAAATCATGATTATTTTGATGCAGAGTCGATATAAATGAAAATCATCTAGAAACGACAAAAAAGGCAAAAAAACAAAAAATTTATGAAAAAATTTTAAATGGTCGAAATCATGATTATTTTGATGCAGAGTCGATATAAATGAAAATCATCTAGAAACGACAAAAAAGCAAAAAACAAAAAATGTATGAAAAAATTTTAAATTGTCGAAATCATGATTATTTTGATGCAGAGTCGATATAAATGAAAATCATCTAGAAACGACAAAAAAGCAAAAACAAAAAAATTTATGAAAAAATTTTAAATGGTCGAAATCATGATTATTTTGATGCAGAGTCGATATAAATGAAAATCATCTAGAAACGACAAAAAAGGCAAAAAACAAAAAATTTATGAAAAATTTTTAAATGGTCGACAATCATGATTATTTTGATGCAGAGTCGATATAAATGAAAATCATCTAGAAACGACAAAAAAGGCAAAAAAAAAAAATTTTATGAAAAATTTTTAAATTGTCGAAATCATGATTATTTTGATGCAGAGTCGATATAAATGAAAATCATCTAGAAACGACAAAAAAGGCAAAAAAACAAAAAAATTTATGAAAAATTTTTAAATGGTCGAAATCATGATTATTTTGATGCAGAGTCGATATAAATGAAAATCATCTAGAAACGACAAAAAAGGCAAAAAAACAAAAAATTTATGAAAAAATTTTTAAATGGTCGAAATCATGATTATTTTGATGCAGAGTCGATATAAATGAAAATCATCTAGAAACGACAAAAAAGGCAAAAAACAAAAAATTTATGAAAAATTTTTAAATGGTCGAAATCATGATTATTTTGATGCAGAGTCGATATAAATGAAAATCATCTAGAAACGACAAAAAAGGCAAAAAACAAAAAATTTATGAAAATATTTTAAATGGTCGACATCATGATTATTTTGATGCAGAGTCGATATAAATGAAAATCATCTAGAAACGACAAAAAAGGCTAAAAAACAAAAAATTAATGAAAAAATTTTTAAATTGTCGAAATCATGATTATTTTGATGCAGAGTCGATACAAATGAAAATCATCTAGAAACGACAAAAAAGGCAAAAAAAACAAAAAATTTATGAAAAATTTTTAAATGGTCGAAATCATGATTATTTTGATGCAGAGTCGATATAAATGAAAATCATCTAGAAACGACAAAAAAGGCAAAAAACAAAAAATTTATGAAAAAATTTTAAATGGTCGAAATCATGATTATTTTGATGCAGAGTCGATATAAATGAAAATCATCTAGAAACGACAAAAAAAGGCAAAAAACAAAAAATTTATGAAAAATTTTTAAATGGTCGAAATCATGATTATTTTGATGCAGAGTCGATATAAATGAAAATCATCTAGAAACGACAAAAAAGGCAAAAAACAAAAAATTTATGAAAAAATTTTAAATGGTCGAAATCATGATTATTTTGATGCAGAGTCGATATAAATGAAAATCATCTAGAAACGACAAAAAAGGCAAAAAACAAAAAATTTAATGAAAAAATTTTAAATGGTCGAAATCATGATTATTTTGATGCAGAGTCGATATAAATGAAAATCATCTAGAAACGACAAAAAAGGCAAAAAAAACAAAAAAATTTATGAAAAAATTTTAAATTGTCGAAATCATGATTATTTTGATGCAGAGTCGATATAAATGAAAATCATCTAGAAACGACAAAAAAGCAAAAAAACAAAAATTTATGAAAAATTTTTAAATGGTCGAAATCATGATTATTTTGATGCAGAGTCGATATAAATGAAAATCATCTAGAAACGACAAAAAAGGCAAAAAACAAAAAATTTATGAAAAATTTTTAAATGGTCGAAATCATGATTATTTTGATGCAGAGTCGATATAAATGAAAATCATCTAGAAACGACAAAAAAGGCAAAAAACAAAAAATTTATGAAAAATTTTTAAATGGTCGAAATCATGATTATTTTGATGCAGAGTCGATATAAATGAAAATCATCTAGAAACGCCAAAGAATGCTAAAAACAAAAAATAAATGAAAAAATTTTAAATGGTCGACAAATCATGATTATTTTGATGCAGAGTCGATATAAATGAAAATCATCTAGAAACGACAAAAAAGGCAAAAAACAAAAAATTTATGAAAAATTTTTAAATGGTCGAAATCATGATTATTTTGATGCAGAGTCGATATAAATGAAAATCATCTAGAAACGACAAAAAAGGCAAAAAACAAAAAATTTATGAAAAAATTTTAAATTGACGAAATCATGATTATTTTGATGCAGAGTCGATATAAATGAAAATCATCTAGAAACGACAAAAAAGGCAAAAAACAAAAAATTTATGAAAAATTTTTAAATGGTCGAAATCATGATTATTTTGATGCAGAGTCGATATAAATGAAAATCATCTAGAAACGACAAAAAAGCAAAAACAAAAAATTTATGAAAAAATTTTAAATTGTCGACATCATGATTATTTTGATGCAGAGTCGATATAAATGAAAATCATCTAGAAACGCCAAAAAAGGCTAAAAACAAAAAATAAATGAAAAAATTGTAAATTGACGAAATCATGATTATTTTGATGCAGAGTCGATACAAATGAAAATCATCTAGAAACGACAAAAAAAGGCAAAAAACAAAAAATTTATGAAAAATTTTAAATGGTCGAAATCATGATTATTTTGATGCAGAGTCGATATAAATGAAAATCATCTAGAAACGACAAAAAATGCAAAAAAAAAAATTTATGAAAAATTTTAAATGGTCGAAATCATGATTATTTTGATGCAGAGTCGATATAAATGAAAATCATCTAGAAACGACAAAAAAGGCAAAAAACAAAAAATTTATGAAAAAATTTTAAATTGTCGAAATCATGATTATTTTGATGCAGAGTCGATATAAATGAAAATCATCTAGAAACGACAAAAAAGGCAAAAAACAAAAAATTTATTAGAAAAATTTTTAAATGGTCGAAATCATGATTATTTTGATGCAGAGTCGATATAAATGAAAATCATCTAGAAACGACAAAAAAGGCAAAAAACAAAAAATTTATGAAAAAATTTTTAAATGGTCGAAATCATGATTATTTTGATGCAGAGTCGATATAAATGAAAATCATCTAGAAACGACAAAAAAGGCAAAAAACAAAAAATTTATGAAAAAATTTTTAAATGGTCGAAATCATGATTATTTTGATGCAGAGTCGATATAAATGAAAATCATCTAGAAACGACAAAAAAGGCAAAAAACAAAAAAATTTATGAAAAAATTTTTAAATGGTCGAAATCATGATTATTTTGATGCAGAGTCGATATAAATGAAAATCATCTAGAAACGACAAAAAAGGCAAAAAACAAAAAATTTATGAAAATATTTTAAATTGTCGACATCATGATTATTTTGATGCAGAGTCGATACAAATGAAAATAATCTAGAAACGACAAAAAATGCATAAAAAACAAAAAATGTATGAAAAAATTTTAAATTGTCGAAATCATGATTATTTTGATGCAGAGTCGATATAAATGAAAATCATCTAGAAACGACAAAAAAGGCAAAAAACAAAAAATTTATGAAAAATTTTTAAATGGTCGAAATCATGATTATTTTGATGCAGAGTCGATATAAATGAAAATCATCTAGAAACGACAAAAAAGGCAAAAAAACAAAAAATTTATGAAAAATTTTTTAAATGGTCGAAATCATGATTATTTTGATGCAGAGTCGATATAAATGAAAATCATCTAGAAACGACAAAAAAGCAAAAAACAAAAAATTTATGAAAAATTTTTAAATTGGTCGAAATCATGATTATTTTGATGCAGAGTCGATATAAATGAAAATCATCTAGAAACGACAAAAAAGGCAAAAAACAAAAAATTTATGAAAAATTTTGAAATGGTCGAAATCATGATTATTTTGATGCAGAGTCGATATAAATGAAAATCATCTAGAAACGACAAAAAAGGCAAAAAAAAAAAAATTTATGAAAAATTTTTAAATGGTCGAAATCATGATTATTTTGATGCAGAGTCGATATAAATGAAAATCATCTAGAAACGACAAAAAAGGCAAAAAACAAAAAATTTATGAAAAATTTTGAAATGGTCGAAATCATGATTATTTTGATGCAGAGTCGATATAAATGAAAATCATCTAGAAACGACAAAAAAGGCAAAAAAAAAAAAAATTTATGAAAAATATTTTAAATTGTCGACACATGGTCGAAATCATGATTATTTTGATGCAGAGTCGATATAAATGAAAATCATCTAGAAACGCCAAAAAAGGCTAAAAACAAAAAATAAATGAAAAAATTGTAAATTGACGAAATCATGATTATTTTGATGCAGAGTCGATACAAATGAAAATCATCTAGAAACGACAAAAAAGGCAAAAAACAAAAAATTTATGAAAAATTTTTAAATTGACGAAATCATGATTATTTTGATGCAGTGTCGATATAAATGAAAATCATCTAGAAACGCCAAAAAATGCAAAAAAAAAAAAAAATTATGAAAAAATTTTAAATTGTCGAAATCATGATTATTTTGATGCAGAGTCGATATAAATGAAAATAATCTAGAAACGACAAAAAATGCATAAAAATACAAAAATGTATGAAAAATTTTTAAATTGTCGACATCATGATTATTTTGATGCAGAGTCGATATAAATGAAAATCATCTAGAAACGACAAAAAAGGCAAAAAACAAAAAATAAATGAAAAAATTGTTAATGGACGAAATCATGATTATTTTGATGCAGAGTCGATATAAATGAAAATCATCTAGAAACGACAAAAAAGGCAAAAAACAAAAAATTTATGAAAAAATTTTTAAATGGTCGAAATCATGATTATTTTGATGCAGAGTCGATATAAATGAAAATCATCTAGAAACGACAAAAAAGGCAAAAAAACAAAAAATTTATGAAAATATTTTAAATTGTCGACATCATGATTATTTTGATGCAGAGTCGATATAAATGAAAATCATCTAGAAACGACAAAAAAGGCAAAAAAACAAAAAATTTATGAAAAATTTTTAAATGGTCGAAATCATGATTATTTTGATGCAGAGTCGATATAAATGAAAATCATCTAGAAACGACAAAAAAGGCAAAAAACAAAAAATTTATGAAAATATTTTAAATTGTCGACATCATGATTATTTTGATGCAGAGTCGATATAAATGAAAATCATCTAGAAACGACAAAAAAGGCAAAAAACAAAAAATTTATGAAAATATTTTAAATTGTCGACATCATGATTATTTTGATGCAGAGTCGATATAAATGAACATCATCAAGAAACGACAAAAAAGGCAAAAAAACAAAAAATTATGAAAAATTTTTAAATGGTCGAAATCATGATTATTTTGATGCAGAGTCGATATAAATGAAAATCATCTAGAAACGACAAAAAAGGAAAAACAAAAAATTTATGAAAAAATTTTAAATGGTCGAAATCATGATTATTTTGATGCAGAGTCGATATAAATGAAAATCATCTAGAAACGACAAAAAGGCAAAAAAAAAAAAATTTATGAAAATATTTTAAATTGTCGACATCATGATTATTTTGATGCAGAGTCGATATAAATGAAAATCATCTAGAAACGACAAAAAAGGCAAAAAACAAAAAATTTATGAAAAATTTTTTAAATGGTCGAAATCATGATTATTTTGATGCAGAGTCGATATAAATGAAAATCATCTAGAAACGACAAAAAAGGCAAAAAACAAAAAATTTATGAAAAATTTTTAAATGGTCGAAATCATGATTATTTTGATGCAGAGTCGATATAAATGAAAATCATCTAGAAACGACAAAAAAGGCAAAAAACAAAAAATTTATGAAAAATTTTTAAATGGTCGAAATCATGATTATTTTGATGCAGAGTCGATATAAATGAAAATCATCTAGAAACGACAAAAAAGGCAAAAAACAAAAAAATTTATGAAAAAATTTTTAAATTGTCGAAATCATGATTATTTTGATGCAGAGTCGATATAAATGAAAATCATCTAGAAACGACAAAAAGCAAAAAACAAAAAATTTATGAAAAATTTTAAATATAGTCGAAATCATGATTATTTTGATGCAGAGTCGATATAAATGAAAATCATCTAGAAACGACAAAAAAGGCAAAAAACAAAAAATTTATGAAAAATTTTTTAAATGGTCGAAATCATGATTATTTTGATGCAGAGTCGATATAAATGAAAATCATCTAGAAACGACAAAAAAGGCAAAAAACAAAAAATTTATGAAAAATTTTTAAATGGTCGAAATCATGATTATTTTGATGCAGAGTCGATATAAATGAAAATCATCTAGAAACGACAAAAAAGGCAAAAAACAAAAAAATTTATGAAAATATTTTAAATGGTCGAAATCATGATTATTTTGATGCAGAGTCGATATAAATGAAAATCATCTAGAAACGACAAAAAAGGCAAAAACAAAAAATAAATGAAAAAATTTTTAAATTGACGAAATCATGATTATTTTGATGCAGAGTCGATACAAATGAAAATCATCTAGAAACGACAAAAAAAAAACAAAAAATTTATGAAAAATTTTTAAATGGTCGAAATCATGATTATTTTGATGCAGAGTCGATATAAATGAAAATCATCTAGAAACGACAAAAAAGGCAAAAACAAAAAATTTATGAAAAATTTTTAAATGGTCGAAATCATGATTATTTTGATGCAGAGTCGATATAAATGAAAATCATCTAGAAACGACAAAAAAAGGCAAAAAAACAAAAAATTTATGAAAAATTTTTAAATGGTCGAAATCATGATTATTTTGATGCAGAGTCGATATAAATGAAAATCATCTAGAAACGACAAAAAAGGCAAAAAACAAAAAATTATAGAAAAAATTTTAAATTGTCGAAATCATGATTATTTTGATGCAGAGTCGATATAAATGAAAATCATCTAGAAACGACAAAAAAGGCAAAAAACAAAAAATTATGAAAAAATTTTAATTGACGAAATCATGATTATTTTGATGCAGTGCGATATAAATGAAAATCATCTAGAAACGCCAAAAAATGCAAAAACAAAAAATATATGAAAAAATTTTAAATTGTCGAAATCATGATTATTTTGATGCAGAGTCGATATAAATGAAAATCATCTAGAAACGACAAAAAAGCAAAAAACAAAATTTATGAAAAAATTTTTAAATTGTCGACATCATGATTATTTTGATGCAGAGTCGATATAAATGAAAATCATCTAGAAACGACAAAAAATGCAAAAAACACAAAATATATGAAAAATTTTTAAATTGTCGAAATCATGATTATTTTGATGCAGAGTCGATATAAATGAAAATCATCTAGAAACGACAAAAAGGCAAAAACAAAAAAATTTATGAAAATATTTTAAATTGTCGACATCATGATTATTTTGATGCAGAGTCGATATAAATGAAAATCATCTAGAAACGACAAAAAAGGCTAAAAACAAAAAATTTATGAAAAATTTTTAAATGGTCGAAATCATGATTATTTTGATGCAGAGTCGATATAAATGAAAATCATCTAGAAACGACAAAAAGGCAAAAAAAAAAATTTATGAAAAAATTTTAAATTGTCGACATCATGATTATTTTGATGCAGAGTCGATATAAATGAAAATCATCTAGAAACGACAAAAAAGGCAAAAACAAAAAATTTATGAAAAAATTTTAAATTGGTCGAAATCATGATTATTTTGATGCAGAGTCGATATAAATGAAAATCATCTAGAAACGACAAAAAAGGCAAAAAAAAAAAATTTATGAAAAATTTTTAAATTGGTCGAAATCATGATTATTTTGATGCAGAGTCGATATAAATGAAAATCATCTAGAAACGACAAAAAAGGCAAAAAAAAAAAATTTATGAAAAATTTTTAAATGGTCGAAATCATGATTATTTTGATGCAGAGTCGATATAAATGAAAATCATCTAGAAACGACAAAAAAGCAAAAACAAAAAATTTATGAAAAATTTTTAAATGGTCGAAATCATGATTATTTTGATGCAGAGTCGATATAAATGAAAATCATCTAGAAACGACAAAAAAAGCAAAAAACAAAAAATTTATGAAAAAATTTTAAATTGTCGAAATCATGATTATTTTGATGCAGAGTCGATATAAATGAAAATCATCTAGAAACGACCAAAGAATGCTAAAAAACAAAAAATTAATGAAAAAATTTTAAATTGTCGACATCATGATTATTTTGATGCAGAGTCGATATAAATGAAAATCATCTAGAAAACGAAAAACAAAAAACGCAAACGCTAAAAAAAACAAAAAATTATATGAAAAAATTTTTAAATTGTCGAAATCATGATTATTTTGATGCAGAGTCGATATAAATGAAAATCATCTAGAAACGACAAAAAAGGCAAAAAAACAAAAAATTTATAAAAATTTTTAAATTGTCGACATCATGATTATTTTGATGCAGAGTCGATATAAATGAAAATCATCTAGAAACGACAAAAAATGCAAAAAACAAAAAATAAATAAAAAATTTTAAATTGTCGAAATCATGATTATTTTGATGCAGAGTCGATATAAATGAAAATCATCTAGAAACGACAAAAAAGGCAAAAAAACAAAAAATTTATGAAAAATTTTTAAATTGTCGAAATCATGATTATTTTGATGCAGAGTCGATATAAATGAAAATCATCTAGAAACGACAAAAAAGGGCTAAAAACAAAAAATTTATGAAAAAATTTTAAATTGTCGAAATCATGATTATTTTGATGCAGTGTCGATATAAATGAAAATCATCTAGAAACGCCAAAAAATGCTAAAAACAAAAAATTTATGAAAAAATTTTAAATTGACGAAATCATGATTATTTTGATGCAGAGTCGATACAAATGAAAATCATCTAGAAACGACAAAAAAGGCAAAAAAAAAAATTTATGAAAAATTTTTAAATTGTCGAAATCATGATTATTTTGATGCAGAGTCGATATAAATGAAAATCATCTAGAAACGACAAAAAAGGCTAAAAACAAAAAATTTATGAAAAAATTTTAAATTGTCGAAATCATGATTATTTTGATGCAGAGTCGATATAAATGAAAATCATCTAGAAAACGACAAAAAAGGCAAAAAAACAAAAATTTATGAAAAATTTTTAAATTGTCGAAATCATGATTATTTTGATGCAGAGTCGATATAAATGAAAATCATCTAGAAACGACAAAAAGGCTAAAAACAAAAAATTTATGAAAAAATTTTAAATTGTCGAAATCATGATTATTTTGATGCAGTGTCGATATAAATGAAAATCATCTAGAAACGCCAAAGAAGGCTAAAAACAAAAAAATAAATGAAAAAATTTTAAATTGTCGAAATCATGATTATTTTGATGCAGAGTCGATATAAATGAAAATCATCTAGAAACGACAAAAAAAAGGCAAAAAACAAAAAATTTAAATGAAAAAATTTTAAATTGTCGACATCATGATTATTTTGATGCAGAGTCGATATAAATGAAAATCATCTAGAAACGACAAAAAAGACGCAAAAAAACAAAAATTTAATGAAAAAATTTTTAAATTGTCGAAATCATGATTATTTTGATGCAGAGTCGATACAAATGAAAATCATCTAGAAACGACAAAAAAGAGCAAAAAACAAAAAATTTAAATGAAAAAACTTTTAAATTGTCGAAATCATGATTATTTTGATGCAGAGTCGATACAAATGAAAATCATCTAGAAACGACAAAAAAGGCAAAAAACAAAAAATTTATGAAAAAATTTTAAATTGTCGACATCATGATTATTTTGAAGACAAAAGCGATAAAAAAATGAAAATCATCTCGAAAGACGCCTAAAAACGACAATAAAAACAAAAAATAAATGAAAAAAATTTTAAATTGTCGAAATCATGATTATTTTGATGCAGAGTCGATATAAATGAAAATTATTAAATTAAATGGTATTCCGATTCAAAATCGGTTGAGTTTTGAAAAAGATAATTAAAGATCAAAGCTTGATTATTTTGGGATGCAGAGTCGATATAAATGAACAAAATCATCTAAGAAAAACGACAAAAAATGCAAAAAAAAAAAATTTATGAAAAAATTTTAAATTGACGAAATCATGATTATTTTGATGCAGAGTCGATACAAATGAAAATCATCTAGAAACGACAAAAAAGCAAAAAACACAAAAATTTTAAATTGTCGACATCATGATTATTTTGATGCAGAGTCGATATAAATGAAAATCATCTAGAAACGCCAAAGAATGCTAAAAACAAAAAATTTATGAAAAAATTTTTAAATTGACGAAAAATCATGATTATTTTGATGCAGAGTCGATATAAATGAAAATCATCTAAAAACGGTTAAAAGTGAAAAACAAAAAATCAATTGAAAAAATTTTAAATTGTCGAAATCATGATTATTTTGATGCAGAAGTCGATATAAATGAAAATCATCTAAAAAACGCCAAAAAAATGCAAAAAACAAAAAATATATGAAAAAATTTTAAATTGACGAAATCATGATTATTTTGATGCAGAGTCGATATAAATGAAGATCATCTAGAAAACGACAAAAAGGACAAAAAAATTATATGAAAAATTTTAAATTGTCGAAATCATGATTATTTTGATGCAGAGTCGATAAAAATGAAAATCATCTAGAAACGCCAAAAAATGCTAAAAACAAAAAAATTTATGAAAAAATTTTAAATTGACGAAATCATGATTATTTTGATGCAGAGTCGATATAAATGAAAATCATCTAGAAACGACAAAAAGGCAAAAACAAAAAATTTATGAAAAATTTTTAAATTGTCGAAATCATGATTATTTTGATGCAGAGTCGATATAAATGAAAATCATCTAGAAACGACAAAAAGGCTAAAAAACAAAAAATTTATGAAAAAATTTTAAATTGTCGACATCATGATTATTTTGATGCAGAGTCGATATAAATGAAAATCATCTAGAAAAATGCTAAAAACAAAAAAATAAATGAAAAAATTTTAAATTGATCGAAATCATGATTATTTTGATGCAGAGTCGATATAAATGAAAATCATCTAAAAACGCCAAAAAAATGCAAAAAACAAAAAATAAATGAAAAAATTTTAAATTGACGAAATCATGATTATTTTGATGCAGAGTCGATACAAATGAAAATCATCTAGAAACGACAAAAAAGGCAAAAAAAAAAAATATATGAAAAAATTTTAAATTGTCGACATCATGATTATTTTGATGCAGAGTCGATATAAATGAAAATTATTAAATTAAATGGTATTCCGATTTAAAATCGGTTGAGTTTTAAAAGAGATATAATGAAGATCAAAGCTTGAAATTTGACGAATTCGAAAATTACTTTGATAAGTCGATATAAATGAAAACATCTAAAAACGCCAAAAAATGCAAAAAACAAAAAATAATATGAAAAAATTTTAAATTGACGAAATCATGATTATTTTGATGCAGAGTCGATACAAATGAAAATCATCTAGAAACGACTAAAAATGCAAAAATCCAAAAAAATATATGATAAAATTGTAAATTGTCGACATCATGATTATTTTGATGCAGAGTCGATATAAATGAAAATCATCTAGAAACGACAAAAAATGCTAAAAACAAAAAATTTATGAAAAAATTTTAAATTGTCGACATCATGATTATTTTGATGCAGTGTCGATATAAATGAAAATCATCTAGAAACGCCAAAAAATGCTAAAAACAAAAAAATAAATGAAAAAATTTTAAATTGACGAAATCATGATTATTTTGATGCAGAGTCGATACAAATGAAAATCATCTAGAAACGACAAAAAGGCAAAAAACAAAAAATTTATGAAAAAATTTTAAATTGTCGACATCATGATTATTTTGATGCAGTGTCGATATAAATGAAAAATCATCTAGAAACGCCAAAAATGTCTAAAAAAAAAAATAAAAACAAAAAATATATGAAAAAATTTTAAATTGTCGACATCATGATTATTTTGATGCAGTGCGACATAAATGAAAATCATCTAGAAACGCCAAAGAATGCCAAAAACAAAAAATAAATGAAAAAACTTTAAATTGACGAAATCATGATTGTTTTGATGCAGAGTCGATACAAATGAAAATCATCTAGAAACGACTAAAAAGGCAAAAAACAAAAAAATTTAAATTGTCGAAATCATGATTATTTTGATGCAGAGTCTATATAAATGAAAATTATTAAATTAAATGGTATTCCGATTTAAAATCGGTTGAGTTTTGACAGAGATAATTAGATCAAAGATTGAAATGTGAGGATTCGAAAATAACGTCTAAAATCGTCTAAGACGTCTAAAAACGCCAAAGAATGCTAAAAACAAAACTAAATGAAAAAACTTTAAACTGACGAAATCATGATTATTTTGATGCAGAGTCGATACAAATGAAAATCATCTAGAAACGACTAAAACGGCAAAAAACAAAAAATTTTAAATTGTCGACATCATGATTATTTTGATGCAGTGCGACATAAATGAAAATCATTTAGAAACGCCAAAGAATGCTAGAAACAAAAAATTTATGAAAAAATTTTAAACTGTCGACATCATGATTATTTTGGTGCAGTGCGATATAAATGAAAATCATCTAGAAACGCCAAAGAATGCTAAAAACAAAAAATAAATGAAAAAACTTTAAATTGACGAAATCATGATTATTTTGATGCAGAGTCGATTCAAATGAAAATCATCTAGAAACGACAAAAAATTCAACAAAAAAAAATTATTAAAAAAATTTTAAAATGTCGACATCATGATTATTTTGATGCAGAGTCGATATAAATGAAAATCATCTAGAAACGACAAAAAAGGCGAAAAACAAAAAATTTATGAAAAAATTTTAAATTGTCGACATCATGATTATTTTGATGCAGAGTCGATAGAAATGAAAATTATTGAATTAAATGGTATTCCGATTCAAAATCAGTTGAGCATTGATAGAGATACAAAGATCAAAGCTTGAAATGTGAGGATTCGAAAATAACGTCTAAATTCGGCTAAAATGTCTTAAAACGCCAGAAAAATGCAAACAAACAAAAAATTAATGAAAAAAATTTTAAATTGACGAAATCATGATTATTTTGATGCAGTGCGATATAAATGAAAATCATCTAGAAACGCCAAAGAATGCTAAAAACAAAAAATAAATGAAAAAACTTTAAATTGACGAAATCATGATTGTTTTGATGCAGAGTCGATACAAATGAAAATCATCTAGAAACGACTAAAAAGGCAAAAAACAAAAAATTTTAAATTGTCGACATCACGATTATTTTGATGCAGAGTCGACATAAATAAAAATCATCTAGAAACGACTAAAAAGGAAAAAACAAAAAATTTATGAAAAAATTTTAAATTGTCGACATCATGATTATTTTGATACAGAGTCGATATAAAATGAAAAATCATCTAGAAACGTTAAAATTGCTAAAAACAAAAAATTTTAAAAAGATTTTAATATTGTCAAACACATGATTATTTTGATAAAGAGTCGAATATCAATGAAAATCATCTAGAAATTTGGACAAAAATGCAAAAAAAGTAAATATTAAAAAAAAAAAATTGAAACGAAATCATGATTATTTTGGATGCAGAGTCGATATAAATGAAAATCATCTAGAAACGACAAAAAATGTAAAAAAAAAAAATATATGAAAAAATTTTAAATTGTCGACATCATGATTATTTTGATGCAGAGTCGATATAAATGAAAATCATCTAGAAACGCTAAAAAGGCAAAAAACAAAAAATGGTATGAAATTTGATGATTGATCAAAATCATGATTATTTTGATGCAGGGTCGAAATAAATCGTAAAATCATCTAAAAACGACAAAAAAGCAAAAACAAAAAATATAATGAAAAAATTTTAAATTGTCGAAATCATGATTATTTTGATGCAGAGTCGATATAAATGAAAATCATCTAGAAACGACAAAAAGGCTAAAAACAAAAAATTTATGAAAAAATTTTAAATTGTCGAAATCATGATTATTTTGATGCAGAGTCGATACAAATGAAAATCATCTAGAAACGACAAAAAAGGCAAAAAACAAAAATTTATAAAAAATTTTAAATTGTCGACATCATGATTATTTTGATGCAGTGTCGATATAAATGAAAATCATCTAGAAACGCCAAAGAATGCTAAAAACAAAAAATAAATGAAAAAATTTTAAATTGACGAAATCATGATTATTTTGATGCAGAGTCGATACAAATGAAAATCATCAGTTAGAAAATGAAAAACGTTGAAATTTAGATGAACAGATATTTTGGGATGGAAAATAACCTAAAATACATCTAAAAACGCCAAAAAAGCAAAAAACAAAAAATATATGAAAAAATTTTAAATTGTCGAACATCATGATTATTTTGATGCAGAGTCGATACAAATGAAAATCATCTAGAAACGACAAAAAAGGCAAAAACAAAAAATAAAAAATTTTAAATTGTCGACATCATGATTATTTTGATGCAGAGTCGATACGAAAAAAATTAAAATTAAAAATTAAAAATTTAATAAAGAAAAAATTGAAAATAACGTCTAAAATACGAAAATCATCTAAAAACGACAAAAAATGCAAAAAACAAAAAATATATGAAAAAATTTTAAATTGACGACAATCATGATTATTTTGATGCAGAGTCGATATAAATGAAAATCATCTAGAAACGCTAAAGGAATGCTAAAAACAAAAAATTAATGAAAAAATTTTAAATTGACGAAATCATGATTATTTTGATGCAGAGTCGAAATACAAATGAAAATCATCTAAAAACGACAAAAAAGCAAAAAACAAAAATATATGAAAAAATTTTAAATTGTCGACATCATGATTATTTTGATGCAGTGTCGATATAAATGAAAATCATCTAGAAACGCACAAAAAATGCAAAAAAACAAAAAATAATGAAAAAATTTTAAATTGACGAAATCATGATTATTTTGATGCAGAGTCGATACAAATGAAAATCATCTAGAAACGACAAAAAATGCTAAAAAAAAAAAAATATGAAAAAATTTTAAATTGTCGAAATCATGATTATTTTGATGCAGAGTCGATACAAATGAAAATCATCTAGAAACGACAAAAAATGCAAAAAACAAAAAACGTATGAAAAAATTTTAAATTGTCGACATCATGATTATTTTGATGCAGAGTCGATAGAAATGAAAATCATCTAGAAACGACAAAAAATGCAAAAAACAAAAAATATATGAAAAAATTTAAATTGTCGACATCATGATTATTTTGATGCAGAGTCGATATAAATGAAAATCATCTAGAAACGCCAAAGAATGCTAAAAAACAAAAAATAAATAAAAAAATTTTAAATTGACGAAATCATGATTATTTTGATGCAGAGTCGATACAAATGAAAATCATCTAGAAACGCCAAAAATGCAAAAAACAAAAAATTATATGAAAAAATTTTAAATTGTCGACATCATGATTATTTTGATGCAGAGTCGATATAAATGAAAATCATCTAGAAACGCCAAAAAATGCTAAAAACAAAAAATAAATGAAAAAAATTTTAAAATTGTCGACAAATCATGATTATTTTGATGCAGAGTGCGATATAAATGAAAATCATCTAGAAACGCCAAAAAATGCAAAAAACAAAAAATAAATGAAAAAATTTTAAATTGACGAAATCATGATTATTTTGATGCAGAGTCGATACAAATGAAAATCATCTAGAAACGACAAAAAAGGCAAAAAACAAAAAATTTAGAAAAAATTTTAAATTGTCGACATCATGATTATTTTGATGCAGAGTCGATATAAATGAAAATTATTAAATTAAATGGTATCCGATTTAAAAAAATCAGTTGAGTTTTGAAAGAGATAATTAAATTGACGAAATCATGATTATTTTGGGATGCAGAAAAGTCGATAAAATCGTCTAAAATCATCTAAAAACGCCAAAAAATGCTAAAAACAAAAAATAAATGAAAAAATTTTAAATTGACGAAATCATGATTATTTTGATGCAGAGTCGATACAAATGAAAATCATCTAGAAACGACAAAAAATGCAAAAAACAAAAAATAAATGAAAAAATTTTAAATTGTCGAAATCATGATTATTTTGATGCAGAGTCGATATAAATGAAAATCATCTAGAAACGACAAAAAAGGCAAAAAACAAAAAATATATGAAAAAATTTTAAATTGTCGAAATCATGATTATTTTGATGCAGAGTCGATATAAATGAAAATCATCTAGAAACGACAAAAATGCCAAAAAAACAAAAAATTTATGAAAAAATTTTAAATTGTCGAAATCATGATTATTTTGATGCAGAGTCGATACAAATGAAAATCATCTAGAAACGAAAAACAAAAATGCAAAAAAAAAAAATTTATGAAAAAATTTTAAATTGACGAAATCATGATTATTTTGATGCAGAGTCGATACAAATGAAAATCATCTAGAAACGACAAAAAAGGCAAAAAACAAAAAATTTATGAAAAAATTTTAAATTGTCGACATCATGATTATTTTGATGCAGAGTCGATATAAATGAAAATCATCTAGAAACGCCAGAAAATGCAAAAACAAAAAATTTAATGAAAAAATTTTAAATTGACGAAATCAAGATTATTTTGATGCAGAGTCGATACAAATGAAAATCATCTAGAAACGCCAAAAAAATGCAAAAAAACAAAAAATTAATGAAAAAATTTTAAATTGACGAAATCATGATTATTTTGATGCAGAGTCGATATAAATGAAAATCATCTAGAAACAAACAAAAAATGCTAAAAAAACAAAAAATAAAATATGAAAAAATTTTAAATTGACGAAATCATGATTATTTTGATGCAGAGTCGATACAAATGAAAATCATCTAGAAACGACAAAAAAGGCAAAAAACAAAAAATTTATGAAAAAATTTTAAATTGTCGAAATCATGATTATTTTGATGCAGAGTCGATATAAATGAAAATCATCTAGAAACGACTAAAAAGACAAAAAAAAAAAATAAAAAAAAATAAAAAAAATTTTAAATTGTCGACATCATGATTATTTTGATGCAGAGTCGATATAAATGAAAATCATCTAAAACGAAAAATGGTAAAAAGATTAAAAATCGTTGAGTTTTGAAAAAATTATTAAGATCGAAGCGAAATCATGATTATTTTGGATGCAGAATCGATACAAATCGTCTAAAATCATCTAGAAACGACAAAAAATGCAAAAAAAAAAATATGAAAAAATTTTTAAATTGACGAAATCATGATTATTTTGATGCAGAGTCGATATAAATGAAAATCATCTAGAAACGACAAAAAATGCAAAAAACAAAAAATTAATGAAAAAATTTTAAATTGACGAAATCATGATTATTTTGATGCAGAGTCGATACAAATGAAAATCATCTAGAAACGACAAAAAAGGCAAAAAACAAAAAATTTATGAAAAAATTTTAAATTGTCGACATCATGATTATTTTGATGCAGAGTCGATATAAATGAAAATCATCTAGAAACGCCAAAAATGCTAAAAACAAAAAATTAAATGAAAAAATTTTAAATTGACGAAATCATGATTATTTTGATGCAGAGTCGATATAAATGAAAATCATCTAGAAACGACAAAAAACGCAAAAAACAAAAAAAAATATGAAAAAATTTTAAATTGACGAAATCATGATTATTTTGATGCAGAGTCGATACAAATGAAAATCATCTAGAAACGACAAAAAAGGCAAAAAACAAAAAATAAATAAAAAATTTTAAATTGTCGAAATCATGATTATTTTGATGCAGAGTCTGATATAAATGAAAATTATTAAACAAAGGATTCGAAAAAAAAAATCGTCTAGACTCTAAAAACGCCAAAAAATGCAAAAAAAAAAAAATTTATGAAAAAATTTTAAATTGACGAAATCATGATTATTTTGATGCAGAGTCGATACAAATGAAAATCATCTAAAAACGACAAAAAAGGCAAAAAACAAAAAATGTATGAAAAAATTTTAAATTGTCGAAATCATGATTATTTTGATGCAGAGTCGATATAAATGAAAATCATCTAGAAACGCCAAAGAATGCTAAAAACAAAAAATAAATGAAAAAATTTTAAATTGACGAAATCATGATTATTTTGATGCAGAGTCGATACAAATGAAAATCATCTAGAAACGACAAAAAAGGCAAAAAACAAAAAATTTATGAAAAAATTTTAAATTGACGAAATCATGATTATTTTGATGCAGAGTCGATACAAATGAAAATCATCTAGAAACGACAAAAAAGGCAAAAAACAAAAAATTTATGAAAAAATTTTAAATTGATCGAACATCATGATTATTTTGATGCAGAGTCGATATAAATGAAAATCATCTAGAAACGCCAAAGAATGCTAAAAACAAAAAATAAATGAAAAAATTTTAAATTGACGAAATCATGATTATTTTGATGCAGAGTCGATACAAATGAAAATCATCTAGAAACGACAAAAAAGGCAAAAAACAAAAAATTATGAAAAAATTTTAAATTGTCGACATCATGATTATTTTGATGCAGAGTCGATACAAATGAAAATCATCTAGAAACGACAAAAAAGGCAAAAAACAAAAAATCGTATGAAAAAATTTTAAATTGATTAAATCATGATTATTTTGATGCAGAGTCGATATAAATGAAAATCATCTAGAAACGCCAAAAAATGCTAAAAACAAAAAATAAATAAAAAAAATTTTAAATTGACGAAATCATGATTATTTTGATGCAGAGTCGATACAAATGAAAATCATCTAGAAACGACAAAAAAGGCAAAAAACAAAAAATGTATGAAAAAATTTTAAATTGACGAAAATCATGATTATTTTGATGCAGAGTCGATATAAATGAAAATCATCTAGAAACGACAAAAAGAATGCTAAAAACAAAAAATAATTAAAAAAATTTTTAAATTGACGAAATCATGATTATTTTGATGCAGAGTCGATACAAATGAAAATCATCTAGAAACGACAAAAAAGGCAAAAAAAAAAAAAATATATGAAAAAATTTTAAATTGACGAAATCATGATTATTTTGATGCAGAGTCGATACAAATGAAAATCATCTAGAAACGACAAAAAAGGCAAAAAACAAAAAATGTATGAAAAAATTTTAAATTGTCGACATCATGATTATTTTGATGCAGTGTCGATATAAATGAAAATCATCTAGAAACGACAAAAAATGCTAAAAAACAAAAAATAAATGAAAAAATTTAAATTGACGAAATCATGATTATTTTGATGCAGAGTCGATACAAATAAAAATCATCTAAAAACGCCAAAAAAAAAAAAAAAAAAAAATTTATGAAAAAATTTTAAATTGACGAAATCATGATTATTTTGATGCAGAGTCGATACAAATGAAAATCATCTAGAAACGACAAAAAAGGCAAAAAACAAAAAATTTATGAAAAAATTTTAAATTGTCGACATCATGATTATTTTGATGCAGTGCGATATAAATGAAAATCATCTAGAAACGCCAAAGAATGCTAAAAACAAAAAATAAATGAAAAAACTTTAAATTGACGAAATCATGATTATTTTGATGCAGATTCCATACAAATGAAAATCATCTAGAAACGACTAAAACGGCAAAAAACAAAAAATTTATGAAAAAATTTTAAATTGTAGACATCATGATTATTTTGATGCAGAGTAGATAGAAATGAAAAATCATCTATGAAACGACAAAAAATGCAAAAAAAAAAAAAATTTATGAAAAAATTTTAAATTGTCGAAATCATGATTATTTTGATGCAGAGTCGAATATAAATGAAAATCATCTAGAAACGACAAAAAGGCAAAAAACAAAAAATTTATGAAAAAATTTTAAATTGTCGAAATCATGATTATTTTGATGCAGAGTCGATACAAATGAAAATCATCTAGAAACGCCAAAAAATGCAAAAAACAAAAAAATTTATGAAAAAATTTTAAATTGTCGAAATCATGATTATTTTGATGCAGTGTCGATATAAATGAAAATCATCTAGAAACGACAAAAAATGCTAAAAACAAAAAATAAATGAAAAAATTTTAAATTGACGAAATCATGATTATTTTGATGCAGAGTCGATACAAATGAAAATCATCTAGAAACGACAAAAAAGGCAAAAAACAAAAAATTTATGAAAAAATTTTAAATTGTCGACATCATGATTATTTTGATGCAGTGTCGATATAAATGAAAATCATCTAGAAACGCCAAAAAATGCAAAAAACAAAAAATAAATGAAAAAATTTTAAATTGACGAAATCATGATTATTTTGATGCAGAGTCGATACAAATGAAAATCATCTAGAAACGACAAAAAAGGCAAAAAACAAAAAATTTATGAAAAAATTTTTAAATTGACGAAATCATGATTATTTTGATGCAGAGTCGATACAAATGAAAATCATCTAGAAACGACAAAAAAGGCAAAAAACAAAAAATTTATGAAAAATTTTTAAATTGTCGACATCATGATTATTTTGATGCAGAGTCGATATAAATGAAAATCATCTAGAAACGCCAAAAAATGCAAAAAACAAAAAATTATATGAAAAAATTTTAAATTGACGAAATCATGATTATTTTGATGCAGAGTCGATACAAATGAAAATCATCTAGAAACGACAAAAAATGCAAAAAACAAAAAATTTATGAAAAAATTTTTAAATTGTCGAAATCATGATTATTTTGATGCAGAGTCGATATAAATGAAAATCATCTAGAAACGACAAAAAAGAGCAAAAAAACAAAAAAATTTAAAAAATTTTTAAATTGTCGAAATCATGATTATTTTGATGCAGAGTCGGATAAAATAAAATGAAAATCATCTAGAAACGCCAAAAAATGCAAAAAACAAAAAATAAATGAAAAAAATTTTAAATTGACGAAATCATGATTATTTTGATGCAGAGTCGATACAAATGAAAATCATCTAGAAACGACAAAAAAGGCAAAAAACAAAAAATGTATGAAAAAATTTTAAATTGTCGACATCATGATTATTTTGATGCAGTGTCGATATAAATGAAAATCATCTAGAAACGCCAAAAAAAAAAAAAAAAAAAAATCTATGAAAAAATTTTAAATTGTCGAAATCATGATTATTTTGATGCAGAGTCGATACAAATGAAAATCATCTAGAAACGACAAAAAAAAAAAAATGTATGAAAAAATTTTAAATTGTCGAAATCATGATTATTTTGATGCAGAGTCGATATAAATGAAAATCATCTAGAAACGACAAAAAGGCAAAAAACAAAAATTTAATGAAAAATTTTTAAATTGTCGAAATCATGATTATTTTGATGCAGAGTCGATATAAATGAAAATCATCTAGAAACGCCAAAAGAATGCTAAAAAAACAAAAATAAATGAAAAAATTTTAAATTGTCGAAATCATGATTATTTTGATGCAGAGTCGATACAAATGAAAATCATCTAGAAACGACAAAAAAGGCAAAAAACAAAAAATTTATGAAAAAATTTTAAATTGTCGACATCATGATTATTTTGATGCAGAGTCGATATAAATGAAAATCATCTAGAAACGACAAAAAAGCAAAAAACAAAAAAATTTATGAAAAAATTTTTAAATTGTCGAAATCATGATTATTTTGATGCAGAGTCGATACAAATGAAAATCATCTAGAAAACGACAAAAAAAGGCAAAAAACAAAAAATTTATGAAAAAATTTTAAATTGTCGAAATCATGATTATTTTGATGCAGAGTCGATATAAATGAAAATCATCTAGAAACGCCAAAAAATGCTAAAAACAAAAAATAAATGAAAAATATTTTAAATTGACGAAATCATGATTATTTTGATGCAGAGTCGATATAAATGAAAATCATCTAGAAACGAAAAAAGGCAAAAAAAAATATAAAAATAATTGAGAAAAGATTATTTTGAGTCTAAAATAATGAAAAGTCATGATTATTTTGATGCAGTGTCGATATAAATGTAAAATCATCTAGAAACGACAAAGAAGGCTAAAAAACAAAAAATATATGAAAAAAATTTTAAATTGACGAAATCATGATTATTTTGATGCAGAGTCGATACAAATGAAAATCATCTAGAAACGACAAAAAAGGCAAAAAAACAAAAATTTATGAAAAAATTTTAAATTGTCGACATCATGATTATTTTGATGCAGTAGTCGATATAAATGAAAATCATCTAGAAACGACAAAAAATTAAAAAACAAAAAATGTATGAAAAAATTTAAAATTGACGAAATCATGATTATTTTGATGCAGAGTCGATATAAATGAAAATCATCTAGAAACGACAAAAATGCTAAAAAAAAAAATGTATGAAAAAATTTTAAATTGTCGAAATCATGATTATTTTGATGCAGAGTCGATACAAATGAAAATCATCTAGAAACGACAAAAAAGGCATAAAAACAAAAAATTTATGAAAAAATTTTTAAATTGTCGAAATCATGATTATTTTGATGCAGAGTCGCGATATAAATGAAAATCATCTAGAAACGCCAAAAAATGCTAAAAAAAAAAATTTATGAAAAATTTTTAAATTGACGAAATCATGATTATTTTGATGCAGAGTCGATACAAATGAAAATCATCTAGAAACGACAAAAAAGCAAAAAACAAAAAATGTATGAAAAAATTTTAAATTGTCGACATCATGATTATTTTGATGCAGTGTCGATATAAATGAAAATCATCTAGAAACGCCAAAGAATGCAAAAAAAAAAAAATTTATGAAAAAATTTTAAATTGACGAAATCATGATTATTTTGATGCAGAGTCGATATAAATGAAAATCATCTAGAAACGACAAAAAAGCAAAAAACAAAAAATTTATGAAAAAATTTTTAAATTGTCGACATCATGATTATTTTGATGCAGTGTCGATATAAATGAAAATCATCTAGAAACGACAAAAAAGGCAAAAAACAAAAAATGTATGAAAAAATTTTAAATTGACGAAATCATGATTATTTTGATGCAGAGTCGATATAAATGAAAATCATCTAGAAACGACAAAAAGGCAAAAAAAAAAAATTTATGAAAAAATTTTAAATTGTCGAAATCATGATTATTTTGATGCAGAGTCGATATAAATGAAAATCATCTAGAAACGACAAAAAAGGCAAAAACAAAAATTTATGAAAAATATTTTAAATTGTCGACATCATGATTATTTTGATGCAGAGTCGATACAAATGAAAATCATCTAGAAACGACAAAAAAGGCAAAAAAACAAAAAATTATGAAAAATTTTTAAATTGTCGAAATCATGATTATTTTGATGCAGAGTCGATATAAATGAAAATCATCTAGAAACGCCAAAAAATGCCAAAAAAAAAAATGTATGAAAAAATTTTTAAATTGTCGAAATCATGATTATTTTGATGCAGAGTCGATACAAATGAAAATCATCTAGAAACGACAAAAAGGCAAAAACAAAAAAATTTATGAAAAAATTTTAAATTGTCGACATCATGATTATTTTGATGCAGAGTCGATATAAATGAAAATCATCTAGAAACGCCAAAAAGAATGCAAAAAAAAAAATGTATGAAAAAATTTTAAATTGTCGAAATCATGATTATTTTGATGCAGAGTCGATATAAATGAAAATCATCTAGAAACGACAAAAAAGGCCAAAAAAAAAAAATTTATGAAAAAATTTTAAATTGTCGAAATCATGATTATTTTGATGCAGAGTCGATATAAATGAAAATCATCTAGAAACGACAAAGAAGGCAAAAAACAAAAAATATATGAAAAAATTTTAAATTGTCGAAATCATGATTATTTTGATGCAGAGTCGATATAAATGAAAATCATCTAGAAACGACAAAAAAGCAAAAAACAAAAAATGTATGAAAAAATTTTAAATTGTCGAAATCATGATTATTTTGATGCAGAGTCGATATAAATGAAAATCATCTAGAAACGACAAAAAAAAAAAAACAAAAATGTAATGAAAAAAATTTTAAATTGTCGAAATCATGATTATTTTGATGCAGAGTCGATACAAATGAAAATCATCTAGAAACGACAAAAAAGCAAAAAACAAAAAAATTTATGAAAAAATTTTTAAATTGTCGACATCATGATTATTTTGATGCAGAGTGCGATATAAATGAAAATCATCTAGAAACGACAAAAAAGGCTAAAAAACAAAAAATTAATGAAAAAAATTTAAATTGACGAAATCATAGATTATTTTGATGCAGAGTCGATATAAATGAAAATCAATCTAGAAACACAAAAACGAAAAAACAATTATGAAAAAATTTTAAATTGTCGACATCATGATTATTTTGATGCAGGAGTCGATATAAATGAAAATCATCTAGAAACGACAAAAAAGGCAAAAAACAAAAAATGTATGAAAAAATTTTAAATTGTCGACATCATGATTATTTTGATGCAGAGTCGATATAAATGAAAATCATCTAGAAACGACAAAAAAAGGCAAAAAAACAAAAAAATTTATGAAAAAATTTTTAAATTGTCGAAATCATGATTATTTTGATGCAGAGTCGATACAAATGAAAATCATCTAGAAACGACAAAAAAGGCAAAAAAACAAAAAATGTATGAAAAATATTTTAAATTGTCGACATCATGATTATTTTGATGCAGAGTCGATATAAATGAAAATCATCTAGAAACGCCAAAAAATGCTAAAAAACAAAAAAAATTATGAAAAAATTTTTAAATTGACGAAATCATGATTATTTTGATGCAGAGTCGATACAAATGAAAATCATCTAGAAACGACAAAAAAGCAAAAAACAAAAAATTTATGAAAAAATTTTTAAATTGTCGACATCATGATTATTTTGATGCAGAGTCGATATAAATGAAAATCATCTAGAAACGCCAAAAAAAGGCAAAAAACAAAAAAATTTATGAAAAAATTTTTAAATTGTCGAAATCATGATTATTTTGATGCAGAGTCGATATAAATGAAAATCATCTAGAAACGACAAAAAAGGCAAAAAACAAAAAATTTATGAAAAAATTTTTAAATTGTCGACATCATGATTATTTTGATGCAGAGTCGATATAAATGAAAATCATCTAGAAACGCCAAAAAAGGCAAAAAACAAAAAAAAATGAAAAAATTTTTAAATTGTCGAAATCATGATTATTTTGATGCAGAGTCGATACAAATGAAAATCATCTAGAAACGACAAAAAAAGGCAAAAAACAAAAAATTTATGAAAAAATTTTTAAATTGTCGACATCATGATTATTTTGATGCAGAGTCGATATAAATGAAAATCATCTAGAAACGCCAAAAAAGGCAAAAAACAAAAAATAAATGAAAAAATTTTTAAATTGACGAAATCATGATTATTTTGATGCAGAGTCGATACAAATGAAAATCATCTAGAAACGACAAAAAAGGCAAAAAAACAAAAAATGTATGAAAAAATTTTTAAATTGTCGACATCATGATTATTTTGATGCAGTGCGATATAAATGAAAATCATCTAGAAACGCCAAAAGAATGCTAAAAAAACAAAAAAATATATGAAAAAATTTTTAAATTGACGAAATCATGATTATTTTGATGCAGAGTCGATACAAATGAAAATCATCTAGAAACGACAAAAAAGGCAAAAAACAAAAAAATTTATGAAAAAATTTTTAAATTGTCGACATCATGATTATTTTGATGCAGTGCGATATAAATGAAAATCATCTAGAAACGACAAAAAAGGCAAAAAAACAAAAAATGTATGAAAAAATTGTAAACTGACGAAATCATGATTATTTTGATGCAGAGTCGATATAAATGAAAATCATCTAGAAACGACAAAAAAGGCAAAAAACAAAAAATGTATGAAAAAATTTTAAATTGTCGACATCATGATTATTTTGATGCAGTGCGATATAAATGAAAATCATCTAGAAACGACAAAAAAAGGCAAAAAACAAAAAATTTATGAAAATATTTTTAATTGTCGACATCATGATTATTTTGATGCAGAGTCGATATAAATGAAAATCATCTAGAAACGACAAAAAAGGCAAAAAAACAAAAAAATTTATGAAAAAATTTTTAAATTGTCGACATCATGATTATTTTGATGCAGAGTCGATATAAATGAAAATCATCTAGAAACGACAAAAAAGGCAAAAAAACAAAAAATGTATGAAAAAATTTTAAATTGTCGACATCATGATTATTTTGATGCAGTGCGATATAAATGAAAATCATCTAGAAACGACAAAAAAAGGCAAAAAACAAAAAATTTATGAAAATATTTTTAATTGTCGACATCATGATTATTTTGATGCAGAGTCGATATAAATGAAAATCATCTAGAAACGCCAAAAAATGCAAAAAACAAAAAATTTATGAAAAAATTTTTAAATTGACAAAATCATGATTATTTTGATCCAGAGTCGATACAAATGAAAATCATCTAGAAACGACAAAAAAGGCAAAAAACAAAAAATTTATGAAAAAATTTTTAAATTGTCGACATCATGATTATTTTGATGCAGAGTCGATATAAATGAAAATCATCTAGAAACGACAAAGAATGCTAAAAAAACAAAAAATAAATGAAAAAATTTGTAATTGACGAAATCAAGATTATTTTGATGCAGAGTCGATATAAATGAAAATCATCTAGAAACGACAAAAAAGGCAAAAAAACAAAAAATTTATGAAAAAATTTTAAATTGTCGACATCATGATTATTTTGATGCAGAGTCGATATAAATGAAAATCATCTAGAAACGACAAAAAAGGCAAAAAACAAAAAATTATGAAAAAATTTTTAAATTGTCGACATCATGATTATTTTGATGCAGAGTCGATACAAATGAAAATCATCTAGAAACGACAAAAAAGGCAAAAAAACAAAAAATTTATGAAAAAATTTTAAATTGTCGACATCATGATTATTTTGATGCAGAGTCGATATAAATGAAAATCATCTAGAAACGCCAGAAAATGCAAAAACAAAAAATAAATGAAAAAATTTGTAATTGACGAAATCAAGATTATTTTGATGCAGAGTCGATATAAATGAAAATCATCTAGAAACGACAAAAAAGGCAAAAAACAAAAAATGTATGAAAAAATTTTTAAATTGTCGACATCATGATTATTTTGATGCAGAGTCGATATAAATGAAAATCATCTAGAAACGACAAAAAAAGGCAAAAAAACAAAAAAATTTATGAAAAAATTTTTAAATTGTCGACATCATGATTATTTTGATGCAGAGTCGATATAAATGAAAATCATCTAGAAACGACAAAAAAGGCAAAAAACAAAAAATGTATGAAAAATATTTTAAATTGTCGACATCATGATTATTTTGATGCAGAGTCGATATAAATGAAAATCATCTAGAAACGACAAAAAAGGCTAAAAAACAAAAAATGTATGAAAAAATTTTTAAATTGTCGAAATCATGATTATTTTGATGCAGAGTCGATACAAATGAAAATCATCTAGAAACGACAAAAAAGGCAAAAAAACAAAAAAATTTATGAAAAATATTTTAAATTGTCGACATCATGATTATTTTGATGCAGTGTCGATATAAATGAAAATCATCTAGAAACGCCAAAGAATGCTAAAAAACAAAAAATAAATGAAAAAATTTGTAAATTGACGAAATCATGATTATTTTGATGCAGAGTCGATACAAATGAAAATCATCTAGAAACGACAAAAAAGGCAAAAAAACAAAAAATGTATGAAAAAATTTTTAAATTGTCGACATCATGATTATTTTGATGCAGAGTCGATATAAATGAAAATCATCTAGAAACGACAAAAAAGGCAAAAAAACAAAAAAATGTATGAAAAAATTTTTAAATTGTCGACATCATGATTATTTTGATGCAGAGTCGATATAAATGAAAATCATCTAGAAACGACAAAAAAGGCAAAAAAACAAAAAAATTTATGAAAAAATTTTTAAATTGTCGACATCATGATTATTTTGATGCAGAGTCGATATAAATGAAAATCATCTAGAAACGACAAAAAAGGCTAAAAACAAAAAATTTATGAAAAAATTTTTAAATTGTCGAAATCATGATTATTTTGATGCAGAGTCGATACAAATGAAAATCATCTAGAAACGACAAAAAAGGCAAAAAAACAAAAAATTTATGAAAAAATTTTTAAATTGTCGACATCATGATTATTTTGATGCAGAGTCGATATAAATGAAAATCATCTAGAAACGACAAAAAAGGCAAAAAAACAAAAAATTTATGAAAAAATTTTAAATTGTCGACATCATGATTATTTTGATGCAGAGTCGATACAAATGAAAATCATCTAAAAAAAACGACAAAAAAAAAACAAAAAATGTATGAAAAAATTTTTAAATTGTCGACATCATGATTATTTTGATGCAGTGTCGATATAAATGAAAATCATCTAGAAACGACAAAAATGCAAAAAACAAAAAATTTATGAAAAAATTTTAAATTGTCGACATCATGATTATTTTGATGCAGAGTCGATATAAATGAAAATCATCTAGAAACGACAAAAAAGGCAAAAAACAAAAAATGTATGAAAAAAAATTGTAAATTTAAAGTCGACATCATGATTATTTTGATGCAGTGCGATATAAATGAAAATCATCTAGAAACGCCAAAGAATGCTAAAAACAAAAAATAAATGAAAAAATTGTAAATTGACGAAATCATGATTATTTTGATGCAGAGTCGATACAAATGAAAATCATCTAAAAACGACAAAAAAGGCAAAAAACAAAAAATGTATGAAAAAATTTTAAATTGTCGACATCATGATTATTTTGATGCAGTGCGATATAAATGAAAATCATCTAGAAACGCCAAAGAATGCTAAAAACAAAAAATAAATGAAAAAATTGTAAATTGACGAAATCATGATTATTTTGATGCAGAGTCGATACAAATGAAAATCATCTAGAAACGACAAAAAAGGCAAAAAACAAAAAATGTATGAAAAAATTTTAAATTGTCGACATCATGATTATTTTGATGCAGTGTCGATATAAATGAAAATCATCTAGAAACGCCAAAAAAGGCTAAAAAAAAAAAATATATGAAAAAATTTTAAATTGTCGACATCATGATTATTTTGATGCAGAGTCGATACAAATGAAAATCATCTAGAAACGACAAAAAATGCATAAAAACAAAAAATGTATGAAAAAATTTTAAATTGTCGACATCATGATTATTTTGATGCAGAGTCGATATAAATGAAAATCATCTAGAAACGACAAAAAAGGCAAAAAACAAAAAATTTATGAAAAAATTTTTAAATTGTCGAAATCATGATTATTTTGATGCAGAGTCGATATAAATGAAAATCATCTAGAAACGACAAAAAAGGCAAAAAAAACAAAAATTTATGAAAAAATTTTAAATTGTCGACATCATGATTATTTTGATGCAGAGTCGATATAAATGAAAATCATCTAGAAACGACAAAAAAGGCAAAAAACAAAAAATAAATGAAAAAATTGTTAAATTGTCGACATCATGATTATTTTGATGCAGTGTCGATATAAATGAAAATCATCTAGAAACGACAAAAAAGGCAAAAAAAAAAAAAATGTATGAAAAAATTTTAAATTGTCGACATCATGATTATTTTGATGCAGAGTCGATACAAATGAAAATCATCTAGAAACGACAAAAAAGGCTAAAAAACAAAAAATGTATGAAAAAATTTTAAATTGTCGACATCATGATTATTTTGATGCAGAGTCGATATAAATGAAAATCATCTAGAAACGACAAAAAAGGCAAAAAAAAAAAAATGTATGAAAAAATTTTAAATTGTCGACATCATGATTATTTTGATGCAGTGTCGATATAAATGAAAATCATCTAGAAACGCCAAAGAATACTAAAAACAAAAAATAAATGAAAAAATTGTAAATTGACGAAATCATGATTATTTTGATGCAGAGTCGATACAAATGAAAATCATCTAGAAACGACAAAAAAGGCAAAAAACAAAAAATTTATGAAAAAATTTTAAATTGTCGACATCATGATTATTTTGATGCAGTGCGATATAAATGAAAATCATCTAGAAACGCCAAAAGAATGCTAAAAAAACAAAAAATAAATGAAAAAATTGTAAATTGACGAAATCATGATTATTTTGATGCAGAGTCGATACAAATGAAAATCATCTAGAAACGACAAAAAAGGCAAAAAACAAAAAAATGTATGAAAAAATTTTAAATTGTCGACATCATGATTATTTTGATGCAGAGGCGATATAAATGAAAATCATCTAGAAACGCCAAAAAGAAAAAAAAATGCTAAAAAAAAATAAATGAAAAAATTTTTAAATTGTCGACATCATGATTATTTTGATGCAGAGTCGATACAAATGAAAATCATCTAAAAACAAAAAGACAAAAAAAGGCAAAAAAACAAAAAAAAAATTTAAAACATCATATTAATTATTTTGATGCAGAGTCGATATAAATGAAAATCATCTAGAAACGACAAAAAATGCAAAAAACAAAAAATGTATGAAAAAATTTTAAATTGTCGACATCATGATTATTTTGATGCAGTGCGATATAAATGAAAATCATCTAGAAACGACAAAAAATGCAAAAAACAAAAAATATATGAAAAAATTTTTAAATTGTCGAAATCATGATTATTTTGATGCAGAGTCGATATAAATGAAAATCATCTAGAAACGACAAAAAAGGCAAAAAACAAAAAATGTATGAAAAAATTTTTAAATTGTCGACATCATGATTATTTTGATGCAGAGTCGATATAAATGAAAATCATCTAGAAACGACAAAAAATGCAAAAAACAAAAAATAAATGAAAAAATTTTAAATTGTCGACATCATGATTATTTTGATGCAGAGTCGATATAAATGAAAATCATCTAGAAACGACAAAAAATGCAAAAAACAAAAAATGTATGAAAAAATTTTAAATTGTCGACATCATGATTATTTTGATGCAGAGTCGATATAAATGAAAATCATCTAGAAACGACAAAAAAGGCAAAAAAAAAAAAATTTATGAAAAAATTTTAAATTGTCGACATCATGATTATTTTGATGCAGAGTCGATATAAATGAAAATCATCTAGAAACGACAAAAAATGCAAAAAACAAAAAATAAATGAAAAAATTTTAAATTGTCGAAATCATGATTATTTTGATGCAGAGTCGATACAAATGAAAATCATCTAGAAACGACAAAAAAGGCAAAAAACAAAAAATGTATGAAAAAATTTTAAATTGTCGACATCATGATTATTTTGATGCAGTGTCGATATAAATGAAAATCATCTAGAAACGCCAAAAAAGGCTAAAAACAAAAAATATATGAAAAAATTTTAAATTGTCGAAATCATGATTATTTTGATGCAGAGTCGATACAAATGAAAATCATCTAGAAACGACAAAAAAGGCAAAAAACAAAAAATGTATGAAAAAATTTTAAATTGTCGACATCATGATTATTTTGATGCAGAGTCGATATAAATGAAAATCATCTAGAAACGACAAAAAAGGCAAAAAAAAAAAAAATAAATGAAAAAATTTTAAATTGTCGACATCATGATTATTTTGATGCAGAGTCGATATAAATGAAAATCATCTAGAAACGACAAAAAAGGCAAAAAACAAAAAATAAATGAAAAAATTTTAAATTGTCGACATCATGATTATTTTGATGCAGAGTCGATACAAATGAAAATCATCTAGAAACGACAAAAAAGGCAAAAAACAAAAAATGTATGAAAAAATTTTAAATTGTCGACATCATGATTATTTTGATGCAGAGTCGATATAAATGAAAATCATCTAGAAACGACAAAAAAGGCAAAAAACAAAAAATAAATGAAAAAATTTTAAATTGTCGACATCATGATTATTTTGATGCAGAGTCGATACAAATGAAAATCATCTAGAAACGACAAAAAAGGCAAAAAACAAAAAATGTATGAAAAAATTTTAAATTGTCGACATCATGATTATTTTGATGCAGAGTCGATATAAATGAAAATCATCTAGAAACGACAAAAAAGGCAAAAAACAAAAAATTTATGAAAAAATTTTTAAATTGTCGACATCATGATTATTTTGATGCAGAGTCGATATAAATGAAAATCATCTAGAAACGACAAAAGAAGGCTAAAAACAAAAAATAATATGAAAAAATTTTAAATTGTCGACATCATGATTATTTTGATGCAGAGTCGATACAAATGAAAATCATCTAGAAACGACAAAAAAGGCAAAAAACAAAAAATGTATGAAAAAATTTTAAATTGTCGACATCATGATTATTTTGATGCAGAGTCGATATAAATGAAAATCATCTAGAAACGACAAAAAATGCAAAAAAACAAAAAATTTATGAAAAAATTTTTAAATTGTCGACATCATGATTATTTTGATGCAGAGTCGATATAAATGAAAATCATCTAGAAACGACAAAAAAGGCAAAAAACAAAAAATGTATGAAAAAATTTTTAAATTGTCGACATCATGATTATTTTGATGCAGAGTCGATACAAATGAAAATCATCTAGAAACGACAAAAAAGGCAAAAAAAAAAAAATTTATGAAAAAATTTTAAATTGTCGACATCATGATTATTTTGATGCAGTGTCGATATAAATGAAAATCATCTAGAAACGCCAAAAAATGCTAAAAAACAAAAAATAAATGAAAAAAATTTTAAATTGACGAAATCATGATTATTTTGATGCAGAGTCGATACAAATGAAAATCATCTAGAAACGACAAAAAAGGCAAAAAACAAAAAATTTATGAAAAAATTTTAAATTGTCGACATCATGATTATTTTGATGCAGTGTCGATATAAATGAAAATCATCTAGAAACGACAAAAAATGCAAAAAAACAAAAAATATATGAAAAAATTTTAAATTGTCGACATCATGATTATTTTGATGCAGAGTCGATACAAATGAAAATCATCTAGAAACGACAAAAAAGGCAAAAAACAAAAAATGTATGAAAAAATTTTTAAATTGTCGACATCATGATTATTTTGATGCAGAGTCGATATAAATGAAAATCATCTAGAAACGCCAAAAAATGCAAAAAACAAAAAATAAATGAAAAAATTTTTAAATTGTCGACATCATGATTATTTTGATGCAGAGTCGATACAAATGAAAATCATCTAGAAACGACAAAAAAGGCAAAAAACAAAAAATGTATGAAAAAATTTTAAATTGTCGACATCATGATTATTTTGATGCAGAGTCGATATAAATGAAAATCATCTAGAAACGACAAAAAATGCTAAAAAACAAAAAATGTATGAAAAAATTTTTAAATTGTCGACATCATGATTATTTTGATGCAGAGTCGATATAAATGAAAATCATCTAGAAACGACAAAAAATGCAAAAAAAAAAAAATAAATGAAAAAATTTTAAATTGTCGACATCATGATTATTTTGATGCAGAGTCGATACAAATGAAAATCATCTAGAAACGACAAAAAAGGCAAAAAACAAAAAATTTATGAAAAAATTTTTAATTGTCGACATCATGATTATTTTGATGCAGTGCGATATAAATGAAAATCATCTAGAAACGCCAAAAAAGGCAAAAAACAAAAAATAAATGAAAAAATTTTAAATTGTCGAAATCATGATTATTTTGATGCAGAGTCGATACAAATGAAAATCATCTAGAAACGACAAAAAAGGCAAAAAACAAAAAATTTATGAAAAAATTTTTAATTGTCGACATCATGATTATTTTGATGCAGTGCGATATAAATGAAAATCATCTAGAAACGACAAAAAAGGCAAAAAACAAAAAATTTACGAAAAATATTTTAAATTGTCGACATCATGATTATTTTGATGCAGTGCGATATAAATGAAAATCATCTAGAAACGCCAAAGAATGCTAAAAACAAAAAATAAATGAAAAAAATTGTAAATTGACGAAATCATGATTATTTTGATGCAGAGTCGATATAAATGAAAATCATCTAGAAACGCCAAAAAATGCAAAAAAAAAATCTATGAAAAAATTTTAAATTGTCGACGTCATGATTATTTTGATGCAGAGTCGATACAAATGAAAATCATCTAGAAACGACAAAAAAGGCAAAAAACAAAAAATGTATGAAAAAATTTTAAATTGTCGACATCATGATTATTTTGATGCAGAGTGCGATATAAATGAAAATCATCTAGAAACGCCAAAAAAGCAAAAAACAAAAAATAAATGAAAAAATTTTAAATTGTCGACATCATGATTATTTTGATGCAGAGTCGATACAAATGAAAATCATCTAGAAACGACAAAAAAGGCAAAAAACAAAAAATTTATGAAAAAATTTTTAATTGTCGACATCATGATTATTTTGATGCAGTGCGATATAAATGAAAATCATCTAGAAACGACAAAAAAGGCAAAAAACAAAAAATTTATGAAAAAATTTTAAATTGTCGACATCATGATTATTTTGATGCAGTGTCGATATAAATGAAAATCATCTAGAAACGCCAAAAGAATGCTAAAAACCAAAAAATAAATAAAAAAATTGTAAATTGACGAAATCATGATTATTTTGATGCAGAGTCGATATACAAATGAAAATCATCTAGAAACGACAAAAAAGAAGCAAAAAACAAAAAATAAATGAAAAAATTTTTAATTGTCGACATCATGATTATTTTGATGCAGTGTCGATATAAATGAAAATCATCTAGAAACGCCAAAAAATGCAAAAAAAAAAAAATGTATGAAAAAATTTTTAAATTGTCGACATCATGATTATTTTGATGCAGTGTCGATATAAATGAAAATCATCTAGAAACGCAAAAAAAAGGCAAAAAACAAAAAATGTATGAAAAAATTTTAAATTGTCGACATCATGATTATTTTGATGCAGAGTCGATATAAATGAAAATCATCTAGAAACGACAAAAAAGGCAAAAAAAAAAAAAAATGTATGAAAAAATTTTAAATTGTCGACATCATGATTATTTTGATGCAGAGTCGATATAAATGAAAATCATCTAGAAACGACAAAAAAGAGCAAAAAACAAAAAATGTATGAAAAAATTTTAAATTGTCGAAATCATGATTATTTTGATGCAGAGTCGATATAAATGAAAATCATTGAATAAAGACCGACTTAAAATCGGGAGCAATAAAAAAATAATTAAGATCAAAGCTTTAAATTTGACGAAATCATGATTATTTTGATGCAGAGTCGATATAAATGAAAATCATCTAGAAACGCCAAAAAATGCTAAAAAAAAAAAATAAATGAAAAAAATTTTAAATTGTCGACATCATGATTATTTTGATGCAGAGTCGATACAAATGAAAATCATCTAGAAACGACAAAAAAGGCAAAAAAACAAAAAATTTATGAAAATATTTTAAATTGTCGACATCATGATTATTTTGATGCAGTGCGATATAAATGAAAATCATCTAGAAACGCCAAAGAATGCTAAAAACAAAAAATAAATGAAAAAATTGTAAATTGACGAAATCATGATTATTTTGATGCAGAGTCGATACAAATGAAAATCATCTAGAAACGACAAAAAAGGCAAAAAACAAAAAATGTATGAAAAAATTTTAAATTGTCGACATCATGATTATTTTGATGCAGTGTCGATATAAATGAAAATCATCTAGAAACGCCAAAGAATGCTAAAAACAAAAAATAAATGAAAAAAATTTTAAATTGACGAAATCATGATTATTTTGATGCAGAGTCGATACAAATGAAAATCATCTAGAAACGACAAAAAAGGCAAAAAACAAAAAATGTATGAAAAAATTTTTAAATTGTCGACATCATGATTATTTTGATGCAGTGCGATATAAATGAAAATCATCTAGAAACGCCAAAAAATGCAAAAAAAAAAAAATAAATGAAAAAATTTTAAATTGTCGACATCATGATTATTTTGATGCAGAGTCGATATAAATGAAAATCATCTAGAAACGACAAAGAAGGCAAAAAACAAAAAATAAATGAAAAAATTTTAAATTGTCGACATCATGATTATTTTGATGCAGTGCCGATATAAATGAAAATCATCTAGAAACAACGCCAAAAAAGGCAAAAAACAAAAAATAAATGAAAAAATTTTAAATTGTCGACATCATGATTATTTTGATGCAGAGTCGATACAAATGAAAATCATCTAGAAACGACAAAAAAGGCAAAAAACAAAAAATGTATGAAAAAATTTTAAATTGTCGACATCATGATTATTTTGATGCAGAGTCGATATAAATGAAAATCATCTAGAAACGCCAAAAGAATGCTAAAAACAAAAAATAAATGAAAAAATTTTAAATTGACGAAATCATGATTATTTTGATGCAGAGTCGATACAAATGAAAATCATCTAGAAACGACAAAAAAGGCAAAAAACAAAAAATGTATGAAAAAATTTTAAATTGTCGACATCATGATTATTTTGATGCAGAGTCGATACAAATGAAAATCATCTAGAAACGACAAAAAATGCAAAAAAAAAAAAAAATGTATGAAAAAATTTTAAATTGTCGACATCATGATTATTTTGATGCAGAGTCGATATAAATGAAAATCATCTAGAAACGCCAAAGAATGCTAAAAACAAAAAATAAATGAAAAAATTGTAAATTGACGAAATCATGATTATTTTGATGCAGAGTCGATACAAATGAAAATCATCTAGAAACGACAAAAAAAGGCAAAAAACAAAAAATTTATGAAAAAATTTTTAATTGTCGACATCATGATTATTTTGATGCAGTGCGATATAAATGAAAATCATCTAGAAACGCCAAAGAATGCTAAAAACAAAAAATAAATGAAAAAATTGTAAATTGACGAAATCATGATTATTTTGATGCAGAGTCGATACAAATGAAAATCATCTAGAAACGACAAAAAAGGCAAAAAACAAAAAATATATGAAAATATTTTTAATTGTCGACATCATGATTATTTTGATGCAGTGCGATATAAATGAAAATCATCTAGAAACGACAAAAAAGGCAAAAAAACAAAAAATTTATGAAAATATTTTAAATTGTCGACATCATGATTATTTTGATGCAGTGCGATATAAATGAAAATCATCTAGAAACGCCAAAGAATACTAAAAACAAAAAATAAATGAAAAAATTTTAAATTGACGAAATCATGATTATTTTGATGCAGAGTCGATATAAATGAAAATCATCTAGAAACGACAAAAAAGGCAAAAAAAAAAAAATGTATGAAAAAATTTTTAAATTGTCGACGTCATGATTATTTTGATGCAAAAAAAGAAAATCATCAAAACGACAAAAACAAAAAACAAAAAATGAAAAAATTTAAATTTCGAAATCATGATTATTTTGATGCAGATGCGATATAAATGAAAATCATCTAGAAACGCCAAAAGAATGCTAAAAACAAAAAATAAATGAAAAAATTTTAAATTGACGAAATCATGATTATTTTGATGCAGAGTCGATACAAATGAAAATCATCTAGAAACGACAAAAAAGGCTAAAAAACAAAAAATATATGAAAAAATTTTAAATTGTCGACATCATGATTATTTTGATGCAGTGTCGATATAAATGAAAATCATCTAGAAACGACAAAAAAGGCAAAAAACAAAAAATTTATGAAAAAATTTTAAATTGTCGACATCATGATTATTTTGATGCAGTGTCGATATAAATGAAAATCATCTAGAAACGCCAAAGAATGCTAAAAACAAAAAATAAATGAAAAAATTTTAAATTGACGAAATCATGATTATTTTGATGCAGAGTCGATACAAATGAAAATCATCTAGAAACGACAAAAAAGCTAAAAACAAAAAATAAATGAAAAAATTTTAAATTGTCGACATCATGATTATTTTGATGCAGAGTCGATATAAATGAAAATCATCTAGAAACGACAAAAAAGGCAAAAAAAAAAAAATAAATGAAAAAATTTTAAATTGTCGACATCATGATTATTTTGATGCAGTGTCGATATAAATGAAAATCATCTAGAAACGACAAAAAAGGCAAAAAACAAAAAATTTATGAAAAAATTTTAAATTGTCGACATCATGATTATTTTGATGCAGAGTCGATATAAATGAAAATCATCTAGAAACGACAAAAAAGGCAAAAAACAAAAAATATATGAAAAAAATTTTAAATTGTCGACATCATGATTATTTTGATGCAGAGTCGATACAAATGAAAATCATCTAGAAACGACAAAAAAGGCAAAAAACAAAAAATTTATGAAAAAATTTTAAATTGTCGACATCATGATTATTTTGATGCAGAGTCGATATAAATGAAAATCATCTAGAAACGACAAAAAATGCTAAAAAAAAAAAAATTAATGAAAAAATTTTAAATTGACGAAATCATGATTATTTTGATGCAGAGTCGATATAAATGAAAATCATCTAGAAACGACAAAAAAAGCTAAAAAAAAAATAAATGAAAAAATTTTAAATTGTCGACGTCATGATTATTTTGATGCAGTGCGATATAAATGAAAATCATCTAGAAACGACAAAAAAAGCAAAAAACAAAAAATGCATGAACAAATTTTAAATTGTCGACATCATGATTATTTTGATGCAGTGCGATATAAATGAAAATCATCTAGAAACGCCAAAGAATGCTAAAAACAAAAAATAAATGAAAAAATTTTAAATTGACGAAATCATGATTATTTTGATGCAGAGTCGATACAAATGAAAATCATCTAGAAACGACAAAAAAAGGCAAAAAACAAAAAATATAAAAAATTTTTAAATTGTCGACATCATGATTATTTTGATGCAGTGTCGATATAAATGAAAATCATCTAGAAACGCAAAAGAATGCTAAAAAAAAAAAATAAATGAAAAAATTTGTAAATTGACGAAATCATGATTATTTTGATGCAGAGTCGATACAAATGAAAATCATCTAGAAACGACAAAAAAGGCAAAAAAAAAAAAATGTATGAAAAAATTTTAAATTGTCGACATCATGATTATTTTGATGCAGTGTCGATATAAATGAAAATCATCTAGAAACGCCAAAGAATGCTAAAAACAAAAAATAAATGAAAAAATTTTAAATTGACGAAATCATGATTATTTTGATGCAGAGTCGATACAAATGAAAATCATCTAGAAACGACAAAAAAGGCAAAAAACAAAAAAATGTATGAAAAAATTTTAAATTGTCGACATCATGATTATTTTGATGCAGTGCCGATATAAATGAAAATCATCTAGAAACGACAAAAAAGGCAAAAAACAAAAAATTTATGAAAAAATTTTAAATTGACGAAATCATGATTATTTTGATGCAGAGTCGATACAAATGAAAATCATCTAGAAACGACAAAGAAGGCTAAAAACAAAAAATATATGAAAAAATTTTTAAATTGTCGAACATCATGATTATTTTGATGCAGTGTCGATATAAATGAAAATCATCTAGAAACGACAAAAGAAGGCAAAAAAAAAAAAAATAAATGAAAAAATTTTAAATTGTCGACATCATGATTATTTTGATGCAGTGTCGATATAAATGAAAATCATCTAGAAACGCCAAAGAATGCTAAAAACAAAAAATAAATGAAAAAAATTGTAAATTGACGAAATCATGATTATTTTGATGCAGAGTCGATACAAATGAAAATCATCTAGAAACGACAAAAAAGGCAAAAAACAAAAAATGTATGAAAAAATTTTTAAATTGTCGACATCATGATTATTTTGATGCAGTGTCGATATAAATGAAAATCATCTAGAAACGCCAAAAAAGGCTAAAAACAAAAAATAAATGAAAAAATTTTAAATTGACGAAATCATGATTATTTTGATGCAGAGTCGATACAAATGAAAATCATCTAGAAACGACAAAAAAGGCAAAAAACAAAAAATGTATGAAAAAATTTTAAATTGTCGACATCATGATTATTTTGATGCAGTGTCGATATAAATGAAAATCATCTAGAAACGACAAAAAAGCAAAAAAAAAAAAATTTATGAAAAAATTTTAAATTGTCGACATCATGATTATTTTGATGCAGAGTCGATACAAATGAAAATCATCTAGAAACGACAAAAAAGGCAAAAAACAAAAAATAAATGAAAAAATTTTAAATTGACGAAATCATGATTATTTTGATGCAGAGTCGATATAAATGAAAATCATCTAGAAACGACAAAAAAGGCAAAAAACAAAAAATTTATGAAAAAATTTTTAAATTGTCGACATCATGATTATTTTGATGCAGTGTCGATATAAATGAAAATCATCTAGAAACGACAAAAAAGGCAAAAAACAAAAAATGTATGAAAAAATTTTAAATTGTCGACATCATGATTATTTTGATGCAGTGTCGATATAAATGAAAATCATCTAGAAACGCCAAAGAATGCTAAAAACAAAAAATAAATGAAAAAATTTTAAATTGACGAAATCATGATTATTTTGATGCAGAGTCGATACAAATGAAAATCATCTAGAAACGACAAAAAAAGCAAAAAAAAAAAAATTTATGAAAAAATTTTAAATTGTCGACATCATGATTATTTTGATGCAGAGTCGATACAAATGAAAATCATCTAGAAACGACAAAAAAGGCAAAAAAAAAAAATATATGAAAAAATTTTAAATTGTCGACATCATGATTATTTTGATGCAGAGTGCGATATAAATGAAAATCATCTAGAAACGCCAAAAAGAATGCTAAAAACAAAAAATAAATGAAAAAATTTTAAATTGACGAAATCATGATTATTTTGATGCAGAGTCGATACAAATGAAAATCATCTAGAAACGACAAAAAAGGCAAAAAAAAAAAAATTTATGAAAAAATTTTAAATTGTCGACATCATGATTATTTTGATGCAGAGTCGATATAAATGAAAATCATCTAGAAACGCCAAAGAAGGCTAAAAAAAAAAAAAAATAAATGAAAAAATTTTAAATTGACGAAATCATGATTATTTTGATGCAGAGTGCGATATAAATGAAAATCATCTAGAAACGACAAAAAAGGCTAAAAACAAAAAATAAATGAAAAAATTGTAAATTGACGAAATCATGATTATTTTGATGCAGAGTCGATACAAATGAAAATCATCTAGAAACGACAAAAAAGGCAAAAAACAAAAAATGTATGAAAAAATTTTTAATTGTCGACATCATGATTATTTTGATGCAGTGCGATATAAATGAAAATCATCTAGAAACGACAAAAAAGGCAAAAAAAAAAAATTTATGAAAAAATTTTAAATTGTCGACATCATGATTATTTTGATGCAGTGTCGATATAAATGAAAATCATCTAGAAACGCCAAAAAAGGCAAAAAACAAAAAATATATGAAAAAATTTAAATTGTCGAAATCATGATTATTTTGATGCAGAGTCGATATAAATGAAAATCATCTAGAAACGACAAAAAAGGCAAAAAAAAAAAAAATATCTATGAAAAAATTTTTATTGTCGACATTATGATTATTTTGATGCAGTGCGATATAAATGAAAATCATCTTAAAACGCCAAAAAATGCAAAAAACAAAAAATGTATGAAAAAATTTTAAATTGTCGACATCATGATTATTTTGATGCAGAGTGCGATATAAATGAAAATCATCTAGAAACGACAAAAAAGGAAAACAAAAAATTTATGAAAAAATTTTAAATTTGACGACAATCATGATTATTTTGATGCAGAGTCGATATAAATGAAAATCATCTAGAAACGCCAAAAAATGCAAAAAAAAAAAAATAAATGAAAAAATTTTAAATTGTCGACATCATGATTATTTTGATGCAGAGTCGATATAAATGAAAATCATCTAGAAACGACAAAAAAGGCAAAAAACAAAAAATTTATGAAAAAATTTTAAATTGTCGACATCATGATTATTTTGATGCAGTGTCGATATAAATGAAAATCATCTAGAAACGCCAAAGAATGCTAAAAACAAAAAATAAATGAAAAATTATTGTAAATTGACGAAATCATGATTATTTTGATGCAGAGTCGATACAAATGAAAATCATCTAGAAACGACAAAAAAGGCAAAAAACAAAAAATTTATGAAAAATTTTTAAATTGTCGACATCATGATTATTTTGATGCAGTGTCGATATAAATGAAAATCATCTAGAAACGACAAAAAATGCTAAAAACAAAAATAAATAAAAAATTTTAAATTGACGAAATCATGATTATTTTGATGCAGAGTCGATACAAATGAAAATCATCTAGAAACGACAAAAAAGGCAAAAAACAAAAAATATATGAAAAAATTTTAAATTGATCGACATCATGATTATTTTGATGCAGTGCGATATAAATGAAAATCATCTAGAAACGCCAAAGAATGCTAAAAACAAAAAATAAATGAAAAAATTTTAAATTGTCGACATCATGATTATTTTGATGCAGAGTCGATATAAATGAAAATCATCTAGAAACGACAAAAAATGCTAAAAAAAACAAAAAATATATGAAAAAATTTTAAATTGACGAAATCATGATTATTTTGATGCAGTGCGATATAAATGAAAATCATCTAGAAACGCCAAAGAATGCTAAAAACAAAAAATAAATGAAAAAATTTTAAATTGTCGACATCATGATTATTTTGATGCAGAGTCGATACAAATGAAAATCATCTAGAAACGACAAAAAAGGCAAAAAACAAAAAATTTATGAAAAAATTTTAAATTGTCGACATCATGATTATTTTGATGCAGAGTCGATATAAATGAAAATCATCTAGAAACGCCAAAGAATGCTAAAAACAAAAAATAAATGAAAAAATTGTAAATTGACGAAATCATGATTATTTTGATGCAGAGTCGATACAAATGAAAATCATCTAGAAACGACAAAAAAGGCAAAAAAAAAAAATGTATGAAAAAATTTTAAATTGTCGACATCATGATTATTTTGATGCAGTGTCGATATAAATGAAAATCATCTAGAAACGCCAAAGAATGCTAAAAACAAAAAATAAATGAAAAAATTGTAAATTGACGAAATCATGATTATTTTGATGCAGAGTCGATACAAATGAAAATCATCTAGAAACGACAAAAAAGGCAAAAAACAAAAAATGTATGAAAAAATTTTAAATTGTCGACATCATGATTATTTTGATGCAGATTCGATATAAATGAAAATCATCTAGAAACGACAAAAAAGGCAAAAAACAAAAAATGTATGAAAAAATTTTAAATTGTCGACATCATGATTATTTTGATGCAGAGCGATATAAATGAAAATCATCTAGAAACGCCAAAGAATGCTAAAAACAAAAAATAAATGAAAAAATTTTAAATTGTCGAAATCATGATTATTTTGATGCAGTGCGATATAAATGAAAATCATCTAGAAACGCCAAAGAATGCTAAAAACAAAAAATAAATGAAAAAATTTGTAAATTGTCGAAATCATGATTATTTTGATGCAGAGTCGATACAAACGAAAATCATCTAGAAACGACAAAAAAGGCAAAAAAACAAAAATTTATGAAAAAATTTTAAATTGTCGACATCATGATTATTTTGATGCAGTGCGATATAAATGAAAATCATCTAGAAACGCCAAAGAATGCTAAAAACAAAAAATAAATGAAAAAATTGTAAATTGACGAAATCATGATTATTTTGATGCAGAGTCGATACAAATGAAAATCATCTAGAAACGACAAAAAAGGCAAAAAACAAAAAATGTATGAAAAAATTTTAAATTGTCGACATCATGATTATTTTGATGCAGTGTCGATATAAATGAAAATCATCTAGAAACGCCAAAGAATGCTAAAAACAAAAAATAAATGAAAAAATTGTAAATTGACGAAATCATGATTATTTTGATGCAGAGTCGATACAAATGAAAATCATCTAGAAACGACAAAAAAGGCAAAAAACAAAAAATTTATGAAAAATTTTTAAATTGTCGACATCATGATTATTTTGATGCAGTGCGATATAAATGAAAATCATCTAGAAACGCCAAAAAATGCAAAAAAAAAAAAAATCTATGAAAAAATTTTAAATTGTCGACATCATGATTATTTTGATGCAGAGTCGATACAAATGAAAATCATCTAGAAACGACAAAAAAGGCAAAAAACAAAAAATGTATGAAAAAATTTTAAATTGTCGACATCATGATTATTTTGATGCAGTGTCGATATAAATGAAAATCATCTAGAAACGCCAAAAAATGCTAAAAACAAAAAATAAATGAAAAAATTGTAAATTGACGAAATCATGATTATTTTGATGCAGAGTCGATATAAATGAAAATCATCTAGAAACGACAAAAAAGGCAAAAAACAAAAAATTTATGAAAAAATTTTAAATTGTCGACATCATGATTATTTTGATGCAGTGTCGATATAAATGAAAATCATCTAGAAACGCCAAAAAATGCAAAAAACAAAAAATATATGAAAAAATTTTAAATTGTCGACATCATGATTATTTTGATGCAGAGTCGATACAAATGAAAATCATCTAGAAACGACAAAAAATGCAAAAAAAAAAAAATCTATGAAAAAATTTTAAATTGTCGACGTAATGATTATTTTGATGCAGAGTCGATACAAATGAAAATCATCTAGAAACGACAAAAAAGGCAAAAAACAAAAAATGTATGAAAAAATTTTAAATTGTCGACATCATGATTATTTTGATGCAGAGTCGATATAAATGAAAATCATCTAGAAACGACAAAAAAGGCAAAAAACAAAAAATGTATGAAAAAATTTTAAATTGTCGACATCATGATTATTTTGATGCAGAGTCGATACAAATGAAAATCATCTAGAAACGACAAAAAAGGCAAAAAACAAAAAATGTATGAAAAAATTTTAAATTGTCGACATCATGATTATTTTGATGCAGAGTCGATATAAATGAAAATCATCTAGAAACGCCAAAGAATGCTAAAAACAAAAAATAAATGAAAAAATTGTAAATTGACGAAATCATGATTATTTTGATGCAGAGTCGATACAAATGAAAATCATCTAGAAACGACAAAAAAGGCAAAAAACAAAAAATTTATGAAAAAATTTTAAATTGTCGACATCATGATTATTTTGATGCAGTGCGATATAAATGAAAATCATCTAGAAACGCCAAAGAATGCTAAAAAACAAAAAATAAATGAAAAAATTGTAAATTGACGAAATCATGATTATTTTGATGCAGAGTCGATACAAATGAAAATCATCTAGAAACGACAAAAAAGGCAAAAAACAAAAAATTTATGAAAAAATTTTAAATTGTCGACATCATGATTATTTTGATGCAGTGTCGATATAAATGAAAATCATCTAGAAACGCCAAAGAATGCTAAAAACAAAAAATAAATGAAAAAATTGTAAATTGACGAAATCATGATTATTTTGATGCAGAGTCGATACAAATGAAAATCATCTAGAAACGACAAAAAAGGCAAAAAAACAAAAAATTTATGAAAAAATTTTAAATTGTCGACATCATGATTATTTTGATGCAGTGTCGATATAAATGAAAATCATCTAGAAACGCCAAAGAATGCTAAAAATAAAAAATGAATGAAAAAATTGTAAATTGACGAAATCATGATTATTTTGATGCAGAGTCGATACAAATGAAAATCATCTAGAAACGACAAAAAAGGCAAAAAACAAAAAATGTATGAAAAAATTTTAAATTGTCGACATCATGATTATTTTGATGCAGTGCGATATAAATGAAAATCATCTAGAAACGCCAAAGAATGCTAAAAAAAAAAAAAAAATGAAAAAATTGTAAATTGACGAAATCATGATTATTTTGATGCAGAGTCGATACAAATGAAAATCATCTAGAAACGACAAAAAAGGCAAAAAACAAAAAATGTATGAAAAAATTTTTTAATTGTCGACATCATGATTATTTTGATGCAGTGCGATATAAATGAAAATCATCTAGAAACGCCAAAGAATGCTAAAAACAAAAAATAAATGAAAAAATTGTAAATTGACGAAATCATGATTATTTTGATGCAGAGTCGATACAAATGAAAATCATCTAGAAACGACAAAAAAGGCAAAAAACAAAAAATGTATGAAAAAATTTTAAATTGTCGACATCATGATTATTTTGATGCAGTGCGATATAAATGAAAATCATCTAGAAACGCCAAAGAATGCTAAAAACAAAAAATAAATGAAAAAATTGTAAATTGACGAAATCATGATTATTTTGATGCAGAGTCGATACAAATGAAAATCATCTAGAAACGACAAAAAATGCAAAAAAAAAAAATGTATGAAAAAATTTTAAATTGTCGACGTCATGATTATTTTGATGCAGAGTCGATACAAATGAAAATCATCTAGAAACGACAAAAAAGGCAAAAAACAAAAAATAAATGAAAAAATTGTAAATTGACGAAATCATGATTATTTTGATGCAGAGTCGATACAAATGAAAATCATCTAGAAACGACAAAAAAGGCAAAAAACAAAAAATTTATGAAAAAATTTTTAAATTGTCGACATCATGATTATTTTGATGCAGTGTCGATATAAATGAAAATCATCTAGAAACGCCAAAGAATGCTAAAAACAAAAAATAAATGAAAAAATTGTAAATTGACGAAATCATGATTATTTTGATGCAGAGTCGATACAAATGAAAATCATCTAGAAACGACAAAAAAGGCAAAAAACAAAAAATGTATGAAAAAATTTTAAATTGTCGACATCATGATTATTTTGATGCAGTGCGATATAAATGAAAATCATCTAGAAACGCCAAAGAATGCTAAAAACAAAAAATAAATGAAAAAATTGTAAATTGACGAAATCATGATTATTTTGATGCAGAGTCGATACAAATGAAAATCATCTAAAAACGACAAAAAAGGCAAAAAACAAAAAATTTATGAAAATATTTTTAATTGTCGACATCATGATTATTTTGATGCAGTGCGATATAAATGAAAATCATCTAGAAACGCCAAAAAATGCAAAAAAAAAAAAAATCTATGAAAAAATTTTAAATTGTCGACATCATGATTATTTTGATGCAGAGTCGATACAAATGAAAATCATCTAGAAACGACAAAAAAGGCAAAAAAACAAAAAATGTATGAAAAAATTTTAAATTGTCGACATCATGATTATTTTGATGCAGAGTCGATATAAATGAAAATCATCTAGAAACGCCAAAGAATGCTAAAAACAAAAAATAAATGAAAAAATTTTAAATTGACGAAATCATGATTATTTTGATGCAGAGTCGATACAAATGAAAATCATCTAGAAACGACAAAAAAGGCAAAAAACAAAAAATGTATGAAAAAATTTTAAATTGTCGACATCATGATTATTTTGATGCAGTGCGATATAAATGAAAATCATCTAGAAACGCCAAAGAATGCTAAAAACAAAAAATGTATGAAAAAATTGTAAATTGACGAAATCATGATTATTTTGATGCAGAGTCGATACAAATGAAAATCATCTAGAAACGACAAAAAAGGCAAAAAACAAAAAATGTATGAAAAAATTTTAAATTGTCGACATCATGATTATTTTGATGCAGTGCGATATAAATGAAAATCATCTAGAAACGCCAAAGAATGCTAAAAACAAAAAATGTATGAAAAAATTGTAAATTGATCGAAATCATGATTATTTTGATGCAGAGTCGATACAAAAAATGAAAATCATCTAGAAACGACAAAAAAAGAAAAACAAAAAATTTATGAAAAAATTTTAAATTGTCGAAATCATGATTATTTTGATGCAGAGTCGATATAAATGAAAATATATTGAAAAAGGTACCGATTAAAATCGGTTGAAAAAAATAAATTTGACGAAATCATGATTATTTTGATGCAGAGTCGATATAAATGAAAATCATCTAGAAACGACAAAAAAGGCAAAAAAAAAAAAATTTATGAAAAAATTTTAAATTGTCGACATCATGATTATTTTGATGCAGTGTCGATATAAATGAAAATCATCTAGAAACGACAAAGAAGGCAAAAAACAAAAAATAAATGAAAAAATTTTAAATTGTCGAAATCATGATTATTTTGATGCAGAGTCGATACAAATGAAAATCATCTAGAAACGACAAAAAATGCAAAAAAAAAAAAATGTATGAAAAAATTTTAAATTGTCGACATCATGATTATTTTGATGCAGAGTCGATACAAATGAAAATCATCTAGAAACGACAAAAAAGAAAAAACAAAAAATTTATGAAAAAATTTTAAATTGTCGACATCATGATTATTTTGATGCAGTGTCGATATAAATGAAAATCATCTAGAAACGACAAAAAAGGCAAAAAACAAAAAATAAATGAAAAAATTGTAAATTGACGAAATCATGATTATTTTGATGCAGAGTCGATACAAATGAAAATCATCTAGAAACGACAAAAAAGGCAAAAAACAAAAAATTTATGAAAAAATTTTAAATTGTCGACATCATGATTATTTTGATGCAGTGCGATATAAATGAAAATCATCTAGAAACGCCAAAAAATGCAAAAACAAAAAATAAATGAAAAAATTGTAAATTGACGAAATCATGATTATTTTGATGCAGAGTCGATACAAATGAAAATCATCTAGAAACGACAAAAAAGGCAAAAAACAAAAAATTTATGAAAATATTTTAAATTGTCGACATCATGATTATTTTGATGCAGTGCGATATAAATGAAAATCATCTAGAAACGCCAAAGAATGCTAAAAACAAAAAATAAATGAAAAAATTGTAAATTGACGAAATCATGATTATTTTGATGCAGAGTCGATATAAATGAAAATCATCTAGAAACGCCAAAAAATGCAAAAAAAAAAATCTATGAAAAAATTTTAAATTGTCGACGTCATGATTATTTTGATGCAGAGTCGATACGAATGAAAATCATCTAGAAACGACAAAAAAGGCAAAAAACAAAAAATAAATGAAAAAATTGTAAATTGACGAAATCATGATTATTTTGATGCAGAGTCGATACAAATGAAAATCATCTAAAAACGACAAAAAAGGCAAAAAACAAAAAATTTATGAAAATATTTTTAATTGTCGACATCATGATTATTTTGATGCAGTGCGATACAAATGAAAATCATCTAGAAACGACAAAAAAGGCAAAAAACAAAAAATGTATGAAAAAATTTTAAATTGTCGACATCATGATTATTTTGATGCAGTGCGATATAAATGAAAATGTTGAATATCGATATGTTTATGTTAAGTATTACGATGATTATGTAAGCTAATTATGAAGCATCTGGCAACACTAAGTTCTCTGTAAACCTTTTCACAACTCAACATTGCGTCGGACCTGAATAAAGATAAAATGAAGTTTTAGCTTATTAATTTAATTTCCAACAAAGGTTATGGGCCCAGGTCCCTAGTGAATTGTGAAAAAAGATTAGAAAACATCGCGAGAGAACCAAAATGGCAAATATGACAATTCAAATAGAAAAATTAGACTACGGCAATTATGACATATGGTGTTTGTCGATGCGTAGTTTGCTAATTACAACAGATCTGTGGAATATCGTGTGCGACTTAGAAGTGAAGCCTGCAGAAAATGAAGCAGCAATAGCACAGTGGATTAAGAATGATCAGAAGGCATTGGCAAATTTGATATTAAATGTGAAGCCAACACAGTTGATGCACATCAAGTCGTGCACAACATCGGCAGAAGCATGGAAAAAATTGCGAAATATTCATTTGCCAGCGGGTCCAATTAAGAAAGTACAGTTTTTCCAACAGTTATTGCGTCTTAAAATGCAACACGGCGACAGTGCTACGCAATACATAAATGAATTCGTGAATATAACTGACAAATTAGCGGAGCTGGAGATCACAATTAATGATGAGCTAAAAGTCATTATGTTTTTGTCAAGCCTGCCGGATTCTTGGGAAAATTTTGTGATCGCAATAGAAACACGCGACGAGCTACCGCAGTTTGAAACTGTTAAGTTAAAATTCTTGGAAGAAGGAGCTAGAAAAGCAGAAAAAGATGAGCGTGAAGTCGGAGCCCAAGCTGTGTATACATACTCAAAGAAGAAAGACAGTAAGCAGCAAAAGCACGAAAACTCAAGGAATAATGAAAGAGCAAGTGAAAACAACCGAAAGTTTATGGGGAAGTGCTACAATTGCGGAAAAATTGGACATCGCGCAAATGAATGTAAAACAAAAAAGAAAACTGAAGAAAATGAAAATAAAAGTGAACAGTCAAATTTTTTAATGCACAGTAGTGTGGAGAAGAATAGAAAAAATACTTGGTGCCTTGACAGTGGTGCAACGTCACACATGTGTTGCGACAAAAGCAAATTTGTTTCTATATCTGAAAATAAAACCACAATTATGTTAGCTGCAGATAAATTTATTGAATCGCCTGGTATTGGAACCGTAATTTTGAATGTTGGAAAAAGGAATATAACAATGAACAACGTGTTATATGTGCCATCATTAAATATGAACTTTGTGTCCATAAGTAAAGTAGCAAAATATGGGAACCAAACGAAGTTTGAAAGAAACGAGGCGATAATAATGAACAAAAGTGGTGAAATTCTTCTAAGAGCTGTCCAAGAAAACAATTTGTATATTTATGTGGACAAAAACGAACATAATGAAGTGCATTTGTCTCAGGATGCATCGTTAGCATCAGTATGGCATAATAGGTATGGCCATTTAAATTTTAAAAATCTGAAAGACTTATGTGAGAAACAACTCGTTAATGGCATGAACATAAAAAATATAAATTTGAAAACCAATTGTGACACTTGTAACAAGGCAAAAATTTGTTCTTTGCCATTCCCACAAAAGGCGGAACGAGTGACAAAGAGTGTTTTGGAACTAGTACACACTGATGTGTGCGGTCCAATGAAAATAAGTTCTTTAGGCGGAAATCGATATGTAGTAAACTTTATCGATGATTTCTCTAGAAAAAACTTTGTTTACTTTATACGAAATAAAAGTGAGGTATTCGAAAAATTTAAATTGTTTAAAAACTATGTGGAGTGCCAAACAAATAAAAAAATAAAAATATTACGTAGTGACAACGGCACAGAATACGTGAACAAACAGTTTAATGAATATCTTGATTCGTGCGGAATAAAAAGACAGTTAACCGTCCCGTACACTCCTCAACAAAACGGAGTAGCCGAACGCGCAAATAGAACATTGATCGAAATGGCAAAAAGTCTTTTAATACACGCAAATCTGCAAGAATTCCTTTGGGCTGAGGCTGTGCAAACTGCAGCTTATCTTCGAAACAGATGTCCTACTAAAGCTCTCGATGGACAGACGCCATTTGAAATATGGAAGGGACGCAAGCCGTCTGTAAGGCATCTTCGAATTTTTGGCTCCCGTGTCTTTGCACTGGACAAAACCAGCAAAAGCAAATTTAAGGAGAAAGGAAAGGAATTCATCTTCGTTGGGTATTCTTTCGAGTCAAAGGCGTATAGGCTCTATGATCCCGAAAAACGATCAATAGTGGCACGACGTGATGTCAAATTTCTAGAGGGTGAGTTCGAGAAAATGTCTGAAGAATCACACACCGATTTTGACTCACACATTATTCGTCTTGAGCCCCTTGTCGAAATTGCAGAAGAGCAAAATAATCAAGATGACAATGAGATTGAAAACAGGAGCTCAGACGAAGATGGGGAAGATTTTGTGAGTGCCAACGATACAGACGAAGACGTAAATGCAGAACCATTGGAACAGGCTGAAAGCTCTTTCCGACGTGGACCTGGAAGACCAAAAATCATAAGGACAGGGCAACGTGGCAGGCCTAAAAAGCAATACAACGTTCTAAGTTGCTTGCGCAGTTCAGAAGACGGCGAAACTCCCGAAACCGTTGAGGAAGCACTTAGTGGAAATCATGCAAACGACTGGAAGGATTCAATGCAAGCAGAAATAGACGCTTTGATCCAGAATAGGACGTGGTCCTTAGTTGATTTACCCCCCGGACATAAAGCCATTGGATCGAAATGGGTTTTTCGCATAAAACGCAATCAAGAAGGAGAAATCGAACGATTTAAGTCCAGGCTAGTCGCTAAAGGATGCGGTCAGCAACTAGGCGTTAATTACTGGGAAACGTTTTCTCCTGTAATCCGCTATGAAACCATACGCATGTTGTTTGCCATTGCTGCTGAAAAGGAACTTTGTATGCATCAGATTGACGTTTCAAATGCATATCTCAACAGTAAACTAGACGAAATTGTTTACATGAAGCAGCCGGAAAAATTCATCGACGCAAATAATCCAGACAAAGTTTTAAAATTGCAAAAGGCGATCTATGGGCTGAAACAGTCTGGAAGAGCATGGAACAACACACTAGACGAAGTCTTAAAAAGCATGCACTTTAAGCGATGCAAAAGTGAACCTTGTCTCTACGTGAAGCCTAAGGAACAGCACTACATAGCAGTATATGTAGACGATCTGATTATCATGTGCCCAAATGAAGAGGATATCGAGAAAATTAAGAAGAGAATTGCAGACAAATTCGTAATTCAAGACGGTGGTCCCCTAAAATACTTTCACGGAATGGAAATCAACCGCATTGGGAAGCGAGGTCCTGTCATAATGTCGCAAAAGAAATACATAGAAAATCTTTTGGAAAATTATGGAATGCAAAGATGTCGACCTGTCGCTACACCACTCGAGCCCGGATTTCAAGTGTCCTGCAATGACGAAAATTGTGCTCAGGTAAATATATCGGAATACCAATCTCTAATTGGGTCTCTTATGTACTTGGCAGTTTTGAGTCGGCCCGATATATTGCACGCCACTTGCAAGTTATCACAGCGAAACACAAATCCACATGTTGAACACGAAACTGCAGCGAAACGAATACTTCGGTACTTGTCAGGAACGGCGGGTCTATGCATAACGTACCGCAAGAATGGAAAGCCAGTCACAGGCTTTGTAGACGCAGATTGGGCGAACGACAGCACGGACAGGAAATCGTATTCAGGATACGCATTTTTCTTGGGTAACAGTGCGTTTTCTTGGTCATCTACAAAGCAGAGCATAGTCGCGCAAAGCAGCACAGAAGCGGAGTACATTGCCATGTCAACTGCAACCAAAGAAGCTGTATACCTCCGCAGACTACTAATCGAAATTGGATGGGTTAATCAAGAAGAAATAACCATATTAGGAGATAGTATGAGCGCGCAACAAATTGCGCTTAATCCAATTCACCATAAGCGCACCAAACATATTGATATAAAGTATCACTTAATAAGAGAGAAAATTGAAAGTAAAGAAATTAAATTGAAATATGTATGTACTAATGAAAATGTTGCAGATGTGTTAACGAAATGTTTAGGAAAGCAAAAACATAAAGAATTTGTAAAATGTCTTGGTTTAAATTGAAAACATGAAATGAATAACACATATTAGCTTAAGAAGGAGTGTTGAATATCGATATGTTTATGTTAAGTATTACGATGATTATGTAAGCTAATTATGAAGCATCTGGCAACACTAAGTTCTCTGTAAACCTTTACACAACTCAACATTGCGTCGGACCTGAATAAAGATAAAATGAAGTTTTAGCTTATTAATTTAATTTCCAACAGAAAATCATCTAGAAACGACAAAAAAGGCAAAAAAACAAAAAATTTAAAAAATTTTAAATTGTCGAAATCATGATTATTTTGATGCAGTGCGATATAAATGAAAATCATCTAGAAACGCCAAAAAATGCAAAAAAAAAAAAATCTATGAAAATATTTTAAATTGTCGACGTCATGATTATTTTGATGCAGAGTCGATATAAATGAAAATCATCTAGAAACGCCAAAGAATGCTAAAAACAAAAAATAAATGAAAAAATTGTAAATTGACGAAATCATGATTATTTTGATGCAGAGTCGATATAAATGAAAATTATTGAATTAAATGGTATTCCGATTTAAAATCGGTTGAGTTTTGAAAGAAATAATTAAGATCAAAGCTTTAAATTTGACGAAATCATGATTATTTTGATGCAGAGTCGCTATAAATGAAAATCATCTAGAAACGACAAAAG
>JAEIGM010000382.1:0-32477 GCA_018903735.1 Drosophila cardini | reverse complement strand
ACTATATCGTATATCGCCCATAGGGACGATTTGGAAATCTAAGAATTGGGTGTGAGCTGATCATATGTTTTAATTTTTCGAATGCCTCAACGTAAGTCGGATCTTTTTAATTAATTTTAACATTTTTCTTTAAATATTTTGTTATTGGTTGTGCTACTTTAGCGTAGTCTTTAATAAATTTCCTATAAGAACCCGTTAGTAACTTTTTATCTGTTTTTCCGTCCGGGGTAGTATCAATTTTTCTATAATCGCGATTTTATTGGGATTTGGCTTAATGCCTTCTTTTGTCCAGATGTGTCCTAAAAATTCTGTCTCTATTTTCATAAAATTGCATTTATCTATTTGAATTTTTAAATTTTTTTCTTCAAGAATTTGGAAGATTTCTTTGATTGCCTGAATATGTTCTTTCAATGAAGTGCTAAAAATTAGTATATCGTCTGGATATACGACACATTTTTATACCCGTTACTCGTAGAGTAAAAGGGTATATTGTATTCGTTGGAATGTATGTAACAGGGAGAAGGAGACATGGCAGACCCCATAAAGTATATATATTCTTGATCAGCATGAGTAGCCGAGTCGATATAGCCATGTCCGTCTGTCCGTCCGTCCGTCCGTCCGTCTGTCCGTCTGTGTGAACAAAAGGATCTCAGAGACTATAAGAGCTAGAAAGGCCCGATTGGTCGCAAACGAAAGATAAAATGCCCAAGCAGTACAAGTTTGCTTTTGTTTTTTGACACGCCCACTTTTGGGCGTTCTATGTGCATACAAAGGTAAAAACAGGTAAAAATAGCATGTTTTAGTATAGAAAACTTTTTTGTTAGCAATGCTATATAAACCAAATTGACACATAAAGTACACGTCTAGGGAGTACATATACTGACCAAGTTTGATCCAAATCGGACAACTATATCGTATAGCTCCCATAGGGACAATCGGTAAAAAATACGCTCCAAATATGAATTTATATGAATAACTTTTGCGTTGGCCAATCAATCGAAGTGAAACTTACACAGAATATATCTTTCAATAATATAAACATATTGACTAACTTTCATCCAAATCGGACGACTATATCGTATAGCACCCATAGGGACAATCGGTCAAAAATATGCTCCAAATATGAATTTATGTGAATAACTTTTGCATTGGCCAAGCAATCGAAGGGAAACTTACACAGAATATATCTGTCAATAATATAAACATATTGACTAAGTTTCATCCAAATCGGACGACTATATCGTATAGCTCCCATAGGGACGATCGGTCAAAAATACGCTGTAAATATGATTTTGTATGAAAATTTTCTGCGTTTCTCAAGTCATCTGAATTAAAATCAATAGAGTCGATTACCTAAACGATTGTACTATTATTAATATAATTAATAATATATTATATTGTTAATAATATAATTAAACTGAGTAACGGGTATCCTAAAGTCGCGAGGCGACTATAGCATTCTTTCTTGTTTATTTATGTGGTTCCTCAAAATTTCATTCATCAGCCTTTGAAAAGTGGCTGGGGCATTTTTTAACCCGAATGGCGTTCTTATAAACTCATATAAGCCGTGTGGCGTTACGAATGCTATCTTCTTCCTATCTTCTTCCTTAACCAAAATCTGATGATATCCCTTTGCTGAGTCTAACGTCGTGAAGTATTGTGCTCTTCCGAGTTTGTCTAAAATTGAGTCGATGTTTAGGATCGGGAACTTGTCATCTATGGTAATTTTATTCAACTTTCTATAATCAATTACAATTCGATATTTCTTTTTGCCTGAGTTGTCTATTTTTTTCGGTGTTACTATCAAAGGACTTGAATATCTTGAATTCCTTTTTCTTATTATACCTTGTTCTGTCATTTCTTTTATTTGTCTCCCTACTTCTTCCTCATGTTGTGGTGGATACCTGTAAAGTTTTGAATTTAGTTGTTCGTCTGTGGTTGTCCGTATTTCGTGTTCGATTTCTGTCGTACTCGTCAATATGTCTCTTTCTTTAAAAAATAGTTCACTATACCGTTGTAAAATAAGTTCAATTTCTTTCCGTTCTTCTTTATTTAAATGTTCTAAGTTTAGGTTATCGAGGTTTCCCTCCTTACCTTCTAATTTACATACTTCCTTGTACTGGTTTGGGTTATTGATGATTGAATTTTCTTTATGATTTAACGTTAAAATTTTTTTTTTCGATGTTGATAAAAGCGTTTAGAAAATTGAGGAGGTCTATTCCTATGATGAAACTATATTTCCTTCCTGTTAGTGGGGCTACTTTCCATCGTACCCTTGCGTTATTTGGTAAATTAAATTCTCTCGGTGCTGTTGTGTGTATTTCGTATTGTATTACGTCTCTGCTATTTATTGTGCTGTATGGTATTGGTCTGTTCAATTTAATTTGTCTGTAACTGTTTATTTGATCGTTCACCAAGCTTAAAGTGGCTCCCGTATCTATTAACGCTACGTATTTTTCCTTATTTATGTTAAGTTCTATTAATAGTAGGCATTCCGAGGCTGTTTCGTAAAAAAACGGCATTATTAACCTCTGCCTGTTGTTCGTAATAGTGGTTTGAATCGTTGTTTTGGTCGTTGATGTATTCGTTGTAATCGTCATTTTGATATTGGTCTTCCCTACTCCTGTTCTGGTCAGTTTCTAAATAATCTATTTCCATGGGTACTGCATTACCTGGTTTATACTGCCTAGTTTGCTGCGAGCCTGTTTGTTGATAATTTTGTCTACTTTGTCCTGAGTTGTTGCTTCGTAGGTTTTGTTGTACATTATTTTGTCTAAATTGCCCTGAATTGTTATTTCGGTAATTATGTTGCTGGTTCTTATTAGTTTGGTTCCACTCTTGAGTTTCTGGAACTTGCTGATTATTTTGATAAGTGTTCCTATAGTTTTGCTGTTGGTTATTATTCTGATTAACATTCCTATAGTTCTGTTGTTGTTGCATATTTTGATTATTATTTCCCTGATTTCTGTTATTCGGCCCGGCCTCTGAATTATTTCGGTTGGGTCTGGCCTTTCTATACTGATATCTAATACAACTGTTCTCGTATCTGCGTAACATCATTGTTTTCAATATTGCGCCTAATTCTCTCTCTTCATAAATTTTGTCTAGTAGTGTGCCTTGTGTCATTTCTTTTACAGTATTGACTAATAAGCTTTCAATATTACTTAGATCTATAAAGTTGTCGTTCTTATGATAAACTATTAGCTCATCTGTTTTATATTTTATATTTTTTATTTCCACAGCTAGCTCGTTCACCGTATTCACTTTTAAATCGCAGATTCTTCGGTAGAGTTGGTGTGGTTCCGTGTCTGGTCTGTACCTCAGTTTTAAAGTTGCTTTTTTCAGCTCCCAGTTGTCGGGCTTCGGTACGTTGATCACTACATCCTTTGCTTGTCCTTGAATCGTCCTATAGAAAATGGTCCGTTTAGCTTCTCGCTTCAATTTCGGGTCTTGTATTGACAAGAGTAGATAATCCACGCTGCTGAAGAATGAATTTATCGAGATGTCCCCTGTTCCAGTGAACGTGGCTAGGTGATTAATTGTTTTGAACAATCGTCCTTGCTGCGCTGTACTAGTGTTGTTGGTCTGAAGTTGTACATAAGCTTGCCGTAACTGTTCCAGCTGCTGTTCTTTAATAGCCAGTTGTTCTAACAGGTCTGCCTGTGGCATTTGTGGTTTCTCTTGAACCATTCTTGTTTTGTCGAAATTCGCTAGTCTTTGATGCTTTCTTGACGCCAGAATTTTAATTTTTATTTGTTATTGCAATACACTGATTTTTAGTTAAAACTGATTTTTAGTTTTTTTTTTTACCGTCGGCCAATAAATGTTAATTATTTTTATTTTCTTTCGCACTCAGTTTTCCTTAATTTATTTATTTGATTCGAATGTTATCGCTGGATCCTCTTTAATGAAAAAGGACCCTACCGGCTGCGCCAATTATGGAATTGAAGGATGCGTTTATTTAAAAAATAATTATTTCGGCGAAGTATAAAAAACACGACGTTTATATTTCAGTGGTCATAATCAACTAAAAACTCTTTATTCAAAATGTTTAAATGAAAGCTTTTACATAAAAATGCTGATTAACTTATGCTACGTACATGTGTCTCCATATCTATTTGTGTTGATATAATTATTTGGAATTCAATGCATATTCCATGGTTATGCTGATTAGACTTATTTGACATACATGTGTTTTAGTATATATTTGTGTTGGTACAATTAATTGGAATTAGGTGTATTGCATTTGTGTTTCGGTTGCTAAACCGGATGTTTTCGTATTTAAAAGAGTTTATTAAACTCGCGTTGCGAAATCACTTATTAAGCATTTAACGAGTTTAATAGCTCTTGTACTTTCTGGCTAATTGGGGTTTGTAGACTGTCTGGTTTTATATTATGTTCTGGGAATGGAGTGGACTTATGCATAACTCGTGCGATATTGAGCGGTTATTTTCTTCTTCTCCATGCCTGGTTTTCATTTGATTCATCGATTAATTTAATTATCGTTACCAGTCCATTATTGATCATTGAAGTGATATTTGTTCAATGATCGATATAATTCACCTTTGCTAATACTGTGTGGTAACAACTCACATTTATTACGTACTTTTCACAGTTTGTTTTACTGTCGGAAAAGCCCGAGTGGTCGCAAATGAAAGATAAAATTACCAATCAGAACAAGTTTTTGACACGCCCACTTAAGGGCGTTCTATGTTCATGCATAAGTAAAAGCAGGTAAAAATAGCATACTAAAAGTATAGAAAACTTTTTTGTTAGCAATGCCATCAGTCACTTCCCTCAATGTGACCGTCTTCATCGAAAGCAGAAATCCACCCCTCACTCACACTGGTCATGCTGGGCTTCAACAATGATATACATACCATTATTGGTCGAAACATCCAGCGTCCGCGGGCATCGCTGTTGCCACACATGCAGCGTACACGTTCTTTCATTTGTGTTTGTAATAAAAAAACAAGAAAGAATGCTATAGTCGCCTCGCGACTTTAGGATACCCGTTACTCAGTTTAATTATATTATTAACAATATAGTATATTATTAATAATATTTATAATAGTACAATCGTTTAGGTAATCGACCCTATTGATTTTAATTCAGATGACTTGAGAAACGCAGAAAATTTTCATACAAAATCATATTTACAGCGTATTTTTGACCGATCGTCCCTATGGGAGCTATACGATATAGTCGTCCGATTTGGATGAAACTTAGTCAATATGTTTATATTATTGACAGATATATTCTGTCTAAGTTTCACTTCGATTGGTTGGCCAACGCAAAAGTTATTCATATAAATTCATATTTGGAGCGTATTTTTGACCGATTGTCCCTATGGGAGCTATATGATATAGTTGTCCGATTTGAATCAAACTTAGTCAATATGTTTATATTATTGACAGATATATTCTGTGTAAGTTTCACTTCGATTGGTTGGCCAACGCAAAAGTTATTCATATAAATTCATATTTGGAGCGAATTTTTGACCGATTGTCCCTATGGGAGCTATATGATATAGTTGTCCGATTTGAATCAAACTTAGTCAATATGTTCATATTATTGACAGATATATTCTGTGTAAGTTTCACTTCGATTGGTTGGCCAACGCAAAAGTTATTCATATAAATTCATATTTGGAGCGAATTTTTGACCGATTGTCCCTATGGGAGCTATATGATATAGTTGTCCGATTTGGATCAAACTTGGTCAGTATACGTAATCCCTAGACGTGTACTTTCTGTGTCAATTTGGTTTAGATAGCATTACTAACAAAAAAGTTTTCTATACTAAAACATGCTATTTTTACCTGTTTTTACCTTTGTATGCACATAGAACGCCCTAAAGTGGGCGTGTCAAAAAACAAAAGCAAACTTGTACTGCTTGGGCATTTTATCTTTCGTTTGCGACCACTCGGGCCTTTCTAGCTCTTATAGTCTCTGAGATCCTTTTGTTCACACAGACGGACAGACGGACGGACGGACAGACGGACAGACGGACATGGCTATATCGACTCGGCTAGTCATGCTGATCAAGAATATATATACTTTATGGGGTCTGCCATGTCTCCTTCTCCCTGTTACATACATTGCAACGAATACAATATACCCTTTTACTCTACGAGTAACGGGAATAACAAGAAAGAATGCTATAGTCGCCTCGCGACTTTAGGATACCCGTTACTCAGTTTAATTATATTATTAACAATGGGATATGATAATAATAATAGTACAATTGTTTAGGCAATCGACCCTAGTGAGTTTAATTCAAATGGCTTGGGAAACACAGAAAATTTTCATACAAATTCATATTTACTGCGTATTTTTGGCCAATCGTCCCTATGGGAGCTATACGATATAGTCGTCCGATTTGGATGAAGCCTGGTCAGCATGTTTATATAATTGACAGATATATTCTGTGTGAGTTTCACTACGATTGCTTGCCCAACGTAAAAGTTATTCATATAAATTCATATTTGGAGCGTATTTTTGACCGATTGTCCCTATGGGAGCTATACGATATAGTTGTGCCATTTGGATGAAACTTGGTCAATATGTTTATAATATTGACAAATATATTCTGTGTAAGTTTCACTACGATTGCTTGCCCAACGTAAAAGTTATTCATATAAATTCATATTTGGAGTTGGACTTGTCCGTGCACCCCTATGTGTCGTCAGTGCGAACCGCGTTTGGTCTAGCTCCAGAAATAGTCGGAGCAAAAGCGTCAGAGTCGATACGCTCGAGAGAAGCCGCTGGGATGACGGAGCTTATAGCCCACTACACAGACGACGAGGCCGGGGCAGTCGAGCCAGAAGCTTGGGAGTTGGATTCAGAGCAAGACGCAGCTTTAGAGGCAGTGAAGAAAAAATTTGTAGCTTTCAAGAAGGTAGGACTGGGAAAGACGGCGTTAGGAAAACATAAGATATGTTGGTGGCAGGAGCTCACCCGCACATTTTCCATTGTCTCCGGCGTGGTAACAAGTGATGTGGGTAGAGATCGACAAGATGACTACCGTTGTCATCGAGGAGAGTAGTAATCCGTGGAGTCCGTACTATGGTAGTACGAAGGCAAAAATCTGTTCTGTTTTGATGCCCGGAAGCTCAACAATCTGTCGATCAAAGATGCTTATCCGCTGCCTTCCATTGAGGAAATCTTGTCGAGTCGACCAGATTCGCTACATTTCCAGCGTCTATCTCAAAGTCGCCTTCTGACAGATCGAGCTAGAAGAGGATAGCAAGGCATGTACGGCTTTTAAGGTACCAGGTCGTCCTCTGCACCGGTTTAGAATGATGCCCTTTGGGTTGTGCAACAAAGCCTTTGTCGCTTAATGGAGAAAGTAATCCCAACGGAGTTAAGATCCAATGTATTTGTGTACCTGGCCGATCTGCTTGTCATTGCTCCTGACTTCGAGACCCATTTAGCATATTTAGCACATTTTGAATCCCTGTTCTGTTTCAAGTCTCTGAGATTCATTATGGGCGGAGGAACGTTACGTATGGACCCAGCTAGAGTAGCAGTCATAGAGAAAATCCCAGAATAAGCTCAGAAAATCGAAAAAAATAAGCTTCACTTACCAGTCCTAAAAGTAGGGGGTGTGTTTGGAAGCTCTGGGTGGCTGCATTAATTACGCTGTGGCCAAGTGGCCGATTTCAGTCGGAGTTATAACGTGTGCAAAGAAGTAAAGGCTACAAACTTTAGGATGCAGGTTGTTATCAGGAAAGAGGTAGTGACTGTCCAAAAGCTGCACATCGACTTTTTAGGAAAGTATCCGAGGTCGAAACCACATACAGCAACAGGAGTCACTCCTTTCTTTGCTGTGTCCGGCCAGAACTTGATGTTAAACGGGGCACAGAACGCTTTTCGACTCATCAAAGATAAACTCCAGGGTCACCATCGTCAGGCATATGAGCGGAGCAGTCCGCTTTAATGGGTAGTGTGCGAATGTGGTGTCCGCAAGCAATGGGTGGTTGAAAGTATAAGAGTTAAGGTATAAGAATTAAAATAGAAAGTGGAAGGGGGAGAGGGAATATAGGCCAAGGGCAGACGGCCGTTGACTTAAAGGCACCGTTGCATGGAATAGATTAGGTAATACTCGTAATCCTCCTGCAAAGGGATTAATGCATAGCAACAGGCGACCTGAAAATCAACTATTGAGTTGGTTTTGAAAAGGACCAGTTGTTGATTATGATGCAAGGCAAGCAGCAAGGCCTTGCGAAAGCTGCAAAGGTTCTTGACAGCCTTGGAGCGATATGAAGCGAGTACAGTGAATTGAGATATTTTTCTCATTGCAATCTGTACAAGCAGGCTGCCGAAATACACTATCCTGTTGTGGGACAAACAGTTCCTACTCGGAGGCCCCACTGTATCTATTGCAATGGCTGGGATCCACGCCGAGCCTATGTCTTCGATAAACAGATGACAGCGGTTGAAGGCGATGTATCGTAGTTACTGCCGCTGCTAGAACGAGTAAGACTCCAATCTGGTCTTGTGATTTCCACGTCTCCTCGTCTGAGTATCCTCTCGTCCATGGTCATAGCTCCAACTACTAAATTTGAGATTTCATGTCCCAGCTTTGCTGACCTTACCTTACCCCCTTACAGAATGGCTCGACAGGCCAGGACAGGAGAGGCACAGCATCCAAAAAGTGGACTCGTACCGGCATCGCGTGTGCCGCGGCGCTTACGCTCTCCGCCAGTGCAGGCGATGCCTCCAGCTGCGCGCTGAGCAGCGACTGCAGGCGGTACTAGTCAACCGATACTGCACCAATTGCCTGCCTCATGAGCACTCCACTGCAGCGTGCCGGTCACACAGGAATGTCGTCGATGTGGAAAACCCCATCAAAAACTCCTCCATATGGCTGACCAAACTCCACGGCATCGATCGCCAACTCGACGGAAGATCTCTGGACGTTCGAAGTAGCCGATACACCTCAGTCTTATCCAAGATATTGCTGTTGATGCTGCCTTCCTTGGCCCTTTGGCAAGCTTGAACGACTTCATTTACCTGCTGGTCAACGTTAATCGTTTTGCCAATTGAAGCATTTAGGCGTTGAGTCCTTATTGGACTCAATAGAGTTAACTCTGGCGATTAATTTGTTTATTTTTCCTGTTGCCCCTTGCATGGTTACAGAAAGTTCTTCGCTGATAGTGTACTGTTGGTTGTTTGACGTGGTCCGGAGAAATTGGTGTTTGATCCTATCCAATCTACCGATCTTGCTTTCCTTAATGTGATTCCGGTTAGTTCGCGCAACTATTCTTGAAAATTTCGAGAATTTGTGTATACATGATAGGTATATTAATTTTTCCATAGTAAAAACGTCTTTATGTAGAATCTCGCAGAGATACTTTGGAAGGGTGTTAGCTATAAAAAAGGTTTGCTTGGATGTCCATCATATTTTTGCTATTCACAGACCTCACAGCTCCCTATCTGTGCTATTCGTATTTTGACACTGGAACATTCGATACAAGTTTCCTTAAAAAAAACTGCAGACAGAATTCGGGTATCTGGATTCCATTTACTACGACAGAGTGTAAAAGTTGTCTAAGTTTACTAGTTATCTCCGTGGGCCTATCAAGTTTGAAAAATAGAATATGTATGTTGCTTGAAACCAGGGTGCGGGTTCTGTGAAACTTGTTCCAGTTCGTAAGATTATTTGATTTCTGTAGGCGTTGATTGGATTTTCAACGTGTGGGATCAAATCACTGGCATCGTGCATGGCACTGTGAACTGTTGCCGCAAGAGAACCTGATTCGCTAGCCGCGACGGCAATAGACTCCGAATGAGCTACTTTGCTCATCACAAATTTTTTGTTTGATTGCCATCTGCATTCGCAGAGGTGCTCAAGGTAAACAACGTCGTTGGTGTTCGTAATGAAGCGTCAGCCACTACATTAGACCTTCCTAGTTTGTATAAAAAGTTCGTAATTGTATTGCTCAGTTTTTGCTTTCCACCTTTTAAGCTTGGCATAAAAAATCTGGAGTGAATGTTAGAGGCTGATGGTCCGTATGAATATTAATTTCTTTTGCGCCGTGAAGAAAGGTTCGACAGTTATCAGATGCCTTAACGATTGCTAACATTTTTTATATTGGAATCGTACGAGTCCTTTGTCCTAGTTAGGGATCTTGATATGAAAGCTAATGTCCTGACGCTTCTCGCGACTCTATATATTCCCTAGATTGGCTACGGACAGAAAACTCTTGAAAATGCTTGACACTCGGTTGGCAACGAAGGTGGACCAGCTGTAAGGGAGGTAATTAAACCAAGCCAATATGATGGTAGAGTCAGTCAAGAAATAGGAAGATGATGGTCGGATTGGGAGCTCCTGTGTAACTGTAGCGTGGGAACTAGCTAACAGTTTCGCACCGCACAGCTCCAGTCGGGGTAGCGGGACAGATTTGACTGAGACCACTCGGGTCTTAGCCGGCAAGAGATACTCACTCACATGGCCCTGTTGCCGGACCTACACATATAGGGATGCTCCATACGCCTTCTGTGAATCATCACCAAAGCCATGTTGATCCCAATCTAACACAAGACCCCTCTCTAGCCATCTGGTGATACGAAGCCAGCTAAGACTCAGATAGTCCTAAAGAAATTCGTGCCACTGATGCAAAAGAGTAATTTCATCGTCCAACCGAAACTCAGCAAGCAAGATTTGTTGCATTGATATCTATTTTGGCGCTATTTACAAAGGGTGCCAGTCGACCAGCGCTTCGTTTGTTGGGACAGTTCCTTTGAAAATAAAAAAACAGTCGTCTATTGCTTTCCAGCGGTTACCTAACGTCTTACCCTGTCTTGGGTTTTCTAAATACAGAAAGACCTGTTGAAAGAAATACGCTCTCGGATGAACCTGGACTTACTCCTTATTCGACGACAACTTTCTCAGCCGAATGGACGGCAGCACTAAGCATTCGTGGGTGTCTGTTTCAGCGTGAGGCCATCATCTACATACTTACAGTGACGGAAGATCTCACTTGCCTTACGATACATATGTTGTACATCGTGCATTAGCTGCAACAAAACTCAAACGGCTAGAAAGGGTGCGCAGTTAGCCCGGAAAGTGACTGGAGTTCGTCATCATGGAGATTACAGCTGCGATCCCGATAAAGGATACACTCAAACGGGGTCTTCTTGTTATCGACCAGGATCTGTCGATAATAAAATTAAAGACGAATTGGAAACAGCGCCACCTAAGTACTTGCAGCGTGAGATCGGCTTGAAGAGTTGGCCCGGTATGAAAGACATCATTCAAGCTGATGCCTCTAGTGGAAGCTCTAGTCCTCCACAGCGTTAAAGATGACGCGAACCTAGGAGACAGTGCTGTCATGCTTGAAGACAGCATAATAAGCAAGTTAAAAATTATTGTTGTCTGAGGATGGAGTTACCCGAATCAAGTGGCCTGAATTGACGTATTTCTGCAGCACATGGTCATACTTGGCTTTTAACGAAGGATTCTTTTATAGAAGCGCTTCAATTATCAGGAATTGGGCTTAATCGTTGGGTCAGGAGTGTGACAAGTCTAAACTGTTCGGGTCTTTGAATGATAACGAGACTATATATCGACCATTATTCATTTGCCTGTTAGTTTCCTGGAAAATCTGTTCACAGATTGTGTCTGCTGCTTTTTTCGGCTTGGCTGAAAGATCTTCCACTTCCCAAAACTTGGTGAGAAGCAAATCATATTAAACCTAGGGAACGACACCAGTCTGAGCGGAAAATGATTTGCTAGCCCCTGTGAATTAGCTTAGATAGGCTCGCACAACACCAAACCGAAAATGGTCTCCAACCCGACGAAATTACCGCCTATGTCCTTCTTGATTCGATCTCCACGATACGCGGGAAGATATCAAACCCAATCACCATCTCAATTGTCTCAGGCTTATTTTAATGCGGATCAGCCAGTGGGCGATCTATGCACTTATAAAAGACCACGTCCAGAATGGACACGCTAGAATCGCCCCTGCCAGTCTTGGAACGACGAAGGCCCAAGCTTCCACCTATCTTCCCATGCATGGGGTGGACAGTTTCAGCAGACATTTCTTTTCTGTGCAACGTCTGTCGCATTACCCATAATAGAAACCACTGCTTATATTGGGCAGAACGGCGCACAGTGGGGCAGCGGGCCAAAAATATTTAAAAAATTTAAAAAGCAGTCAACAACAAACTTATTAGGCTATAAAAGGAATGTTTGAACAGTGTGTTCGGTCAACAAGGTGTTTCAAAATTCAAAGTCAAAGTTCACTAATGTTTCTGCTCATATTAGACACATAAAATAAAAATTAAAAATACAATTTCTTATCACAAACTATTGCTTTCAATCTTATTATACTCTCTGCAAGAGAGAGTATATTGGGTTTGTGCAAAAAAAAAAGTATGTAACAGGCAGAAGGAGGCGTGGCAGACCCCATAAAGTATATATATTCTTGATCAGCATCACAAGCCGAGTCGATATAGCCATGTCCGTCTGTCCGTCTGTCTGTCCGTCTGTCCGTCTGTCCGTATGAACAAACAGATTTCAGAGATGGTAAGAGCTACAAGTTTGAATTTGGTCTCTATCGACTCGATATTAAGTCAGTCAATACAAGAATCTTTTTTTTTCGATGCCACGCCCCGTTCGCCCACAATGTGCAAAAAACTAGAAACACCTCGTAAAAAATTGATGTTTTAGGCGAATATCTCAGTAACTATGGCACTTAGGAACACCCATTTTGGTACCTAGGTTCCTAGAGACGGCATAATTGTATTGTCATCAAAAATTTTGGATTGCCACGCCCCCTTTTCCCACAAGAAATAAAATAATTTGCAAACTTCAATGCCGATTTTAAGGCATATGTTCTTATCGTACAGTATTGATATTTCACATTCGTTTGAAGACAAAATATATTAAACTATCCTGAAAGTTGCATCTAAATCGGACAATAAACAAAAGAGCTAGACATTTAAGAAAGTTGATAATTGAACGCAATGCCAATGCATGTATGCGAGCGAGATAGAAACATACAAACATGTGAGCGAACGTTTTCGCTGCTTGCGTAGCTTAGCGGCAGCGCTGCCCGCGAATGCTGGCCGTGCCAACCAATTGTGTATGTATTACATATACACACATACATATGTGCGTGCATACATATAATGTCAAATGGATATGTGTGTGTATACATACAATCAGATGTTTTTGTCTCAACGTGTTTTATTGCAAGTACTTTCAATTGATATACCCGAATACCGATTTTATTAAAATGATCGGGAATAAAATGCAGAGAGTATTCTACGGTCGGGCGTGCTCGACTGTACTTTTCTTTCTTGTTTTTATATTGGTACCACATTTTAATATGATTAAGACAAATTTCTGAACAAATATACTTAATGTTGATGCCAAGATTTTTGGTTATATTATTTTGAGGTTATTTTTCTTTATTTATTTTACTATCAGTTTTCTTTAAAACATACATTTACATTTATTGTAATACTTAATAGACTTAATTTTATTTGTAACTGTAACTATTCTCTTCGAAACCCTTTAAAAATGGGTGGATTAGATGATGCTGCTTGCTTGCAAACAAAGTCTACTTTTTTTCAATGTAAATCGTAAATTTTTGCAGGAATGGAACTCTTAAATTTAACATAAGATAATGAAGAGAATATATACACATCATTGAGTAAGCATTAAACTAAACTGAGTTTACGAATTTGTTTTCCCGATTATGCCCAATCAAAAAAGAGTCGTAAAACAATTGATACCTCACCCCTTAAAAGCGGGGAATGGAAGAAGAAGATCGAAGTCAAGTTCAGAAATTTCTTTAATGCATTTTTGCTAAAAAACATTGCGTAATGGATTTTTTTTAAATAACCGTCAACATAAACATGGTTAATAGGATAGTTTCAAAATAAACTCTGTGTACTTCATTTTACAGTGGCCAAAATGACTAAGGATGGGTAAAGTCCTTACAAAATAACATTTATTAAGAGTTACTATGTCTGGTATAAATTACAAAATGATTTTACGCAACTTTTTTAGTCAAACACACATGACGGAAATTACCATATTTGCTTGCGCTCTTCTTCTTCCATATCTTAGCTATGCATTTTTACCGCGAGATTAAGTTAGTTTTATGACTCTTGTTTCTAAACGGGCAAGTACTGGCAAAGGAAACTATATAGACATATTAGAGAAAGGTTCCTTCTATCATATGTATGTAGTTTCACTTTGACCTTTTATGACCTTTAGAAGTTATGTCAGACTTAAGTTTAAAAAATGACACAAAAATAGTCAATTATTTAATCATTTTTGGAATAAACAGTTATTAAGGAAAATCGAAATTTATACTACATTTTATTAGGAATTAATATACTATATATATATATATATATATATATATATATATATATATATATATATATATATATATATATATATTAATATTAATATTATTATTAATATATTAATATTAAAATAAAAACATTATGATTTATTGATTAGTTCGTCCAAAATTCAATTTTAAAGTTGATACTTTGCGACAAAAAAGTATGCATTTTGGCACATTTCAGAAAATAGGTCAACTTTGAGGACCCTCTAGCACCCACGATTTTCAACCGATTTCAAAAATATTTTGGATCTATCACCTATGATCATTTTTTAACCAAACCTAATTTTTCTTTTTGTCGAACGATAGCATCACAAAAATGATTTTGCCACGTTTTTCGGCCCGCTGCCCCAGTGCGCAACGTTGCCATCATCTTCTCTGGCAAATTCCCCAGACCCTCTATGACCGGATGAGTAACTCTTTTCTTTTTCTATCCAACTGGGCCACGAACAATAAACTAGGGGTTAACCCTAGCAAAACGGAACTAGTCTTCTTTACCAATAAGTATAAAATTTCCCCTCCCTATGCAGGAAATCCCTAAAGGCTAAGTGATAAAGTTAAGTATCTTGGGGTTTACCTCGATAGATAGCTAAATTGGAATGCGTGCATAGAAAACAGAACACGGAAGGCCTCAGTCGCTCTCTCTACATGTAGGAAAACGATCGGTCTGAAATGGGGTTTAAGTACCCATATCACCCGCTGGCTCTATACTGTCATCATTCGCCCCATCCTCCTGTTCGGGGGCATAATCTGGTGGCGCGCCCTAAAAAAGAGGACCAATTTTGCCAAACTAAACAAAACATATCGCATGGCAGGTTTCATCACCCTGGGGGCTTTGCGCACCACTCCAAGGGAGGCTATCGACGCCATTCTACACTTGCTCCTTCTAGGCATCATGGGACAGAAAACAGCTACTCTATCAGCAATTAGGATGAGAGAAGCTAATTTCTGGAAGTCAAATGGGTTGGGACATTCCAACATCCTGTGAAACTTCCCTTAAATCATTAAGATCTGTATCAAATAACTCAAAACTACTTAACAAATGTCGCAGATCTCTGATGGAGAACAGTTGGGCAGAACAGTTCGATATTCTCCAAATATGGGTCTCTGGGCATATCAACATAGTAGGGAACTGTGTTGCTGATGAGCTCGCAAGGCTGGGAACAGTTTCTGCTCTCGACGACGAGAGTGAACAAGTATCCATGCCCTAAGTGTAGTACGTGTAGGCTCATGATCGAAAAACATTTCGAGCATCTAACGGGGAATCCATTCCGCGATGCAAAATCTTCCGCCTCGGCCAAGTTATGCAGGCTGAAACGCAAAAGCTGTTTCGCAGTCTTTCGCGTCCTCACGGGACACTGGCTAGTGGGCACTCACGCCGCCAGACTGTCCGTCAATTCACACGACTTCTGTAGAAAAAGCGGCAACAAGGAAGAAATAGAATCAGTGGCACACTTCTTCTGTCAATGTCCTGTCCTCAAACAAAACAGACAGCGCTTCTTGGGCACACTTCTTTTTAGCATCCTCTCAGAGCTATCCAAATTGCAACCCCAACAGCTCTCAAGAAACCTCAAAGCCACAGGATGGAATCATATCGTGGATGAACCATCTAATAATCATTCAGACATCATTCAAGCTGATGCCTCTAGTGGAAGCTCTAGTCCTCCACAGCGTTAAAGATGACGCGAACCTAGGAGACAGTGCTGTCATGCTTGAAGACAGCATAATAAGCAAGTTAAAAATTATTGTTGTCTGAGGATGGAGTTACCCGAATCAAGTGGCCTGAATTGACGTATTTCTGCAGCACATGGTCATACTTGGCTTTTAACGAAGGATTCTTTTATAGAAGCGCTTCAATTATCAGGAATTGGGCTTAATCGTTGGGTCAGGAGTGTGACAAGTCTAAACTGTTCGGGTCTTTGAATGATAACGAGACTATATATCGACCATTATTCATTTGCCTGTTAGTTTCCTGGAAAATCTGTTCACAGATTGTGTCTGCTGCTTTTTTCGGCTTGGCTGAAAGATCTTCCACTTCCCAAAACTTGGTGAGAAGCAAATCATATTAAACCTAGGGAACGACACCAGTCTGAGCGGAAAATGATTTGCTAGCCCCTGTGAATTAGCTTAGATAGGCTCGCACAACACCAAACCGAAAATGGTCTCCAACCCGACGAAATTACCGCCTATGTCCTTCTTGATTCGATCTCCACGATACGCGGGAAGATATCAAACCCAATCACCATCTCAATTGTCTCAGGCTTATTTTAATGCGGATCAGCCAGTGGGCGATCTATGCACTTATAAAAGACCACGTCCAGAATGGACACGCTAGAATCGCCCCTGCCAGTCTTGGAACGACGAAAGCCCAAGCTTCCACCTATCTTCCCATGCATGGGGTGGACAGTTTCAGCAGACATTTCTTTTCTGTGCAACGTCTGTCGCATTACCCATAATAGAAACCACTGCTTATATTGGGCAGAACGGCGCACAGTGGGGGGAGCGGGCCAAAAATATTTAAAAAATTTAAAAAGCAGTCAACAACAAACTTATTAGGCTATAAAAGGAATGTTTGAACAGTGTGTTCGGTCAACAAGGTGTTTCAAAATTCAAAGTCAAAGTTCACTAATGTTTCTGCTCATATTAGACACATAAAATAAAAATTAAAAATACAATTTCTTATCACAAACTATTGCTTTCAATCTTATTATACTCTCTGCAAGAGAGAGTATATTGTTTTTGTAAAAAAAAAAAAATGTGTAAAAGGGGGGGGGGGGGGCGTCCCAAACCCTAAAAATTTTTTTTTTTTTTTTTCACCTTCACAAGCGGAGTCGATATAGCCATGTCCGTTTGTCCGTCTGTCTGTCCGTCTGTCCGTCTGTCCGTATCAACAAACAGATTTCAGAGATGGTAAGAGCCACAAGTTTATTTCTCTATCACTCGATATTAAGTCAGTCAATACAAGAATCTTTTTTTTTCGATGCCACGCCCCGTTCGCCCACAATGTGCAAAAAACTAGAAACACCTCGTAAAAAATTGATGTTTTAGGCGAATATCTCAGTAACTATGGCACTTAGGAACACCAATTTTGGTACCTAGGTTCCTAGAGACGGCATAATTGTATTGTCATCAAAAATTTTGGATTGCCACGCCCCCTTTTCCAACAAGAAATAAAATAATTTGCAAACTTCAATGCCGATTTTAAGGCATATGTTCTTATCGTACAGTATTGATATTTCAAATTCGTTTGAAGACAAAATATATTAAGCTATCCTGAAAGTTGCATCTAAATCGGACAATAAACAAAAGAGCTAGACATTTAAGAAAGTTGATAATTGAACGCAATGCCAATGCATGTATGCGAGCGAGATAGAAACATACAAACATGTGAGCGAACGTTTTCGCTGCTTGCGTAGCTTAGCGGCAGCACTGCCCGCGAATGCTGGCCGTGCCAACCAATTGTGTATGTATTACATATACACACATACATATGTGCGTGCTTACATATAATGTCAAATGGATATGTGTGTGTATACATACAATCAGATGTTTTTGTCTCAACGTGTTTTATTGCAAGTACTTTCAATTGATATACCCGAATACCGATTTTATTAAAATGATCGGGAATAAAATGCAGAGAGTATTCTACGGTCGGGCGTGCTCGACTGTACTTTTCTTTCTTGTTTTTAATATTATTAATAATATATTATATTGTTAATAATATAATTAAACTGAGTAACGGGTATCCTAAAGTCGCGAGGCGACTATAGCATTCTTTCTTGTTTTTTTTCTTTAATATATTAGTTCTTAATAAAATTCAATATGAACTCTTATGAAATGTTTGTTCCAAAAAGATTAAACAATAGACTATGTTAAGGTAATTTTTAGACCTCGAACTCTAATAAAAATTTACTTTAATTGACATTATATTCTTGATTAGCATCAACAGCCGAGTCTTTATAGCGATGTCCGTCTACCAGTCTGTCTATCTGTCCCTATGAACACCTGGATCTTGGAAACTAAAAAAGTTGAGTTGCTGGTTCGAAACCATGAGTCTACACACTTACAGTTTCCCCTGCTAGTTAACTACGGGAGCGCAAGCTCACCTGCGGATTCCATGGCATTAGTTGCTCACTAGCGTAGCCGATACTCGATAGTTAGTTATGGAAGCGTACGCTGGCGCGATCTTCTTCAGTTTAGCGCCATTAGCTGTAGCCATTATACAACTGCTGGTATGGAATCGTGAGTCTGTACCAGCAAAGTTCACACAGACGAAAATTCACCTTCCAAAATGAACTATTGTACCATAATGCCTGACTCAGACATGAACTGTCGGCAATCTTTCGCTCCACTTCCTTTAGCTGGTGACCGTTCCCATCATCGTGTCAACTTTTCTCTTGACCAGGCGTTCCAGCCAAATTATAAAATCTCTGTAAGAAACCCAGGCCGGAGTGTGACATTCTCCGGCATTAGAGTTCCTATAGAGCGTGCGATATTGAGCGGTTATTTTCTTCTTCTCCATGCCTGGTTTTCATTTGATTCATCGATTAATTTAATTATCGTTACCAGTTCATTATTCATCATTGAAGTGATATTTGTTTAATGATCGATATAATTCACCTTTGCCAATACTGTGTGGTAACAACTCACATTTATTACGGACTTTTCACAGTGTGTTTTACTGTCGGAAAAGCCCGAGTGGTCGCAAATGAAAGATAAAATTACCAATCAGAACAAGTTTTTGACACGCCCACTTAAGGGCGTTCTATGTTCATGCATAAGTAAAAGCAGGTAAAAATAGCATGTTTTAGTATAGAAAACTTTTTTGTTAGCAATGCCATCAGTCACTTGCCTCAATGTGACCGTCTTCATCGAAAGCAGAAATCCACCCCTCACTCACACTGGTCATGCTGGGCTTCAACAATAATATACATACCATTATTGGTCGAAACATCCAGCGTCCGCGGGCATCGCTGTTGCCACACATGCAGCGTACACGTTCTTTCATGTGTGTTTGTAATAAAAAAAAAAAAAACAAGAAAGAATGCTATAGTTTTTACCTTTGTATGAACATAGAACGCCCTAAAGTGAGCGTGTCAAAAAACAAAAACAAACTTGTACTGCTTGGGCGTTTTATCTTTCATTTGCGACCTCTCGGGCCTTTCTAAGTCTTATAGTCTCTGAGATCCTTTTGTTCCTTTTGTCTCGGCTGTTGATGCTGATCAAGAATTTATATACTTTGTGGGGTCGGCCACGCATCCTCCTGCCTGTTGTGCACATTTCGCTTCTGACAAACCTTATAGATTCCTCTACTCTTTTTTAGAGTACGGGGTCCAAACATGTCTTTATCTTTGTTGTATGGAAAAATGCGCATTAGAATAAGTACGGAGTCTTTTACTGTCGGCTCGCTCGACTGTGGCCTTTCTTATTTGTTGTTATTTATTATTTGTTGGTTCATATAGGAAGGTTAATTACTTATTTATTTGTATATGTCTTGGCAAAATTTTGTTGTTGATTTTTACAATCGCTGAAGGAGAAGTGGCTGACGGGTATAATCCCCGACAGAAGGCAATCCAGCGGGAGAGTTCGTAGGAGAGCGATGGTCCGCAAGGAGGTTATGTCGCACTGGCGCGAACAACGCCGCCGCGAGGGGTAAAAGGGTATTCTTGCCCAGGTTCATCTCACCTTCAGCCGACGGCATATGCCAGACCATCCAGCAGCCCAACCCGCTCTCGAAGCCACCACGTCTTGCTGCCAGATGAGCCAGTCTGATTAAGGGCAGCCGATCCGCAAACGCGGACATTGCAAAATCCGACGACGTCTCAGAGGAGGGTTGAGAACAGTCGAGCCAATGAGTACCCGGGAGGTAAGAGGGTAGTGCGAGCAGACGAGAGTGTTTCAGAGAGTAATGAATGGGCGAAGATTGAGAAATGAGACGGAGTTTCTCCAGCGCCAGTATAGGTACCCATGGGATGAGGTACTGCGCTGTTTTAACCTCCTCCTTAAAAGAAGAGCTAGGGACTGGTACTGACTTCACATGCGACAGTTTCGAGTGGAGCGATGGGACGAGCTCAAGCTTGCGCTATTAGCAGACTTCAGGGGAACTCAGAGCATAACAAGATGCACGAGCTGAGATGCAAAAAATCAGTGACAGCGTCGATGACTTCGCATATTTTATGCGGAAGCTCGCGACGAGGTTGCGGGATTCCCTGCCTGAGGCTGATTTCATCAAGATCATCAAAGGGCCTGCGGAATAACCTGGCACGCTAAGTGTATGTCCTTGAAGTGTTCACCCTGGACCAAATGATGAGTGCAGTCATGTGGAACAGGAATAAGGGAGAAGGAGCTCGTTTTGGCCGTTTAAGGAGCGACCACCGCCGAGATATGGCACCGTGCGCCTACTCGGGAAAGAATTTCGCGAGCTGGTGGCCGAGTTGGACTTGTCCGTGCACCCCTATGTGTCGTCAGTGCGAACCGCGTTTGGTCTAGCTCCAGATATAGTCGGAGCAAAAGCGTCAGAGTCGATACGCTCGAGAGAAGCCGCTGGGATGACGGAGCTTATAGCCCACTACACAGACGACGAGGCCGGGGCAGTCGAGCCAGAAGCTTGGGAGTTGGATTCAGAGCAAGACGCAGCTTTAGAGGCAGTGAAGAAAAAATTTGTAGCTTTCAAGAAGGTAGGACTGGGAAAGACGGCGTTAGGAAAACATAAGATATGTTGGTGGCAGGAGCTCACCCGCACATTTTCCATTGTCTCCGGCGTGGTAACAAGTGATGTGGGTAGAGATCGACAAGATGACTACCGTTGTCATCGAGGAGAGTAGTAATCCGTGGAGTCCGTACTATGGTAGTACGAAGGCAAAAATCTGTTCTGTTTTGATGCCCGGAAGCTCAACAATCTGTCGATCAAAGATGCTTATCCGCTGCCTTCCATTGAGGAAATCTTGTCGAGTCGACCAGATTCGCTACATTTCCAGCGTCTATCTCAAAGTCGCCTTCTGACAGATCGAGCTCGAAGAGGATAGCAAGGCATGTACGGCGTTCAAGGTACCAGGTCGTCCGCTGCACCAGTTTAGAATGATGCCCTTTGGGTTGTGCAACAAAGCCTTTGTCGCTTAATGGAGAAAGTAATCCCAACGGAGCTAAGATCCAATGTGTTTGTGTATCTAGCCGATCTGCTTGTCATTTCTCCGGACGATTAGATAAAAAAAGTCAAGGTTCTGTTTCAAGTCGCTGAGATATCTGAGATTCATTATGGGCGGGGGAACGTTATGTATGGACCCAGTTAGAGTAGCAGTCATAGAGAAAATCCCAGAATAAGCTCAGAAAATCGAAAATGTGTTTGGAAGCTCTGGGTGGCTGCATTAATTACGCTGACCCGAAGAGCCCATGAAGAGCATGCGTCTGCACATGGTGGAATGGTTAAGACTTTGCACGCCTTTCGGAGGTAGTACTTTGGCCTAAGATGACAGTGCAAGTGGCCGATTTCAGTCGGAGTTATAACGTGTGCAAAGAAGTAAAGACTACAAACTTTAGGATGCGGGTTGGAATAAAGAAAGAGGTAGTGACTGTCCAAAAGCTGCACATCGACTTTTTAGGAAAGTATCCGAGGTCGAAACTAATTCGCCAAATTCCTATTTTGAAAAACAATGCGCGAAGTTGAATTCCTGATGACGAGGTAATTAGCTCTGATAATAGCAGATAATTCATTAGGAAAGCTTTTGAGGAAATCACGCAGGCGTACGGGATAACACATTTGAGGACTCCCGTTTACTCGCCCCAAAGAAATGCTGCGGAGCAAGTTAATCGGACAATACTGCCAGCGATTCGGGCGAATATTGATAGTGATATGAAATATACACCTCCCTAAGATAGAGACAACTTTGCGGAACAGCGTACATACAGCAACAGGAGTCACTCCTTTCTTTGCTGTGTTCGGCCAGAACTTGATGTTAAACGGGGCACAGAACGCTTTTCGACTCATCAAAGATAAACTCCAGGGTCACCTTCGTCAGGCATATGAGCGGAGCAGTCCGATTGGTTCCAGGACAGGAAGTCTAATGGCGCAATTTTGTATTGAAAAGCAAAGCAAAAACTACGCGGAAGTTCTTGAAGGCTTGTGTCATCAGAGCAGTGGGCGGTTTCATGTTTGAGCTGGAGAACTAGGGCGAACGCCCCACAGAAGTCTTCCACGCTTAAGATATCCAGCTACAAACCCGGCTAGCTCAGTCGGAAGAGCATTAGACTGTGATTCTCAGGATGTTGGGAGATGGCCCACGTTGGGCGCGACGAATTGTAAGCGGACAGCCCCCATGCTCTCGACAAGTGTTGTTATTTAATGGGTGGTGTGCGAATGTGGCGTCCGCAAGCAATGGGTGGTTGAAAGAATAAGAGTTAAGGTATAAGAATTAAAATAGAAAGTGGAAGGGGGAGAGGGAATATAGGCCAAGGGCAGACGGCCGTTGACTTAAAGGCACCGTTGCATGGAATAAGATTAGGTAATACTCGTAATCCTCCTGCAAAGGGATTAATGCATAGCAACAGGCGACCTGAAAATCAACTAGAGAGTTGGTTTTGGAGATCGGCTTGATCGGCATCGACCTCACAGCACGATACGAAAAGGACCTGCGAAAGCTGCAAAGGTTCTTGACAGCCTTGGAGCGATATGAAGCGAGTACAGTGAATTGAGATATTTTTCTCATTGCAATCTGTACAAGCAGGCTGCCGAAATCCACTATCCTCTTGTGGGAGCAAACAGTTCCTACTCGGAGGCCCCACTGTATCTATTGCAAAGGCTGGGATCCACGCCGAGCCTATGTCTTCGATAAACAGATGACGGCGGTTGAAGGCGATGTATCATAGTTTCTGCCGCTGATAGAACGAGTACCTACAGGAAGACTCCAACCCGGTCTTGTGATTTCCACGTGTCCTCGTCTGAGTATCCTCTCGTCCATGGTCATCGCTCCAACTTCTAAATTTAAGATTTCATGTCCCAGCATTTCTGACCTTACTTTACCCCCTTACAGAATGCCTTGACAGGCCAGGACAGGAGAGGCACAGTATCCGAAAAGTGGGCTCGTACCGGGATCGCGTGTACCGCGGCGCTAACGCTCTCCGCCAGTGCAGGCGATTCCTCATGGTAACTGGAGCCGATATTGACCACACTTCATAGTAACATGCCTTCACCCGATGCTGGGAACACACCCCGTGATCGTAAGCCAGGCTTTTCTGGCTCACCCTCCGGAGATAAAGTTGCTTCGAGCATTAACTCCAGTGCGGCGAGCCACTGCCTTTGATTGTCTCATTTTGGCGGGTGCGGTTGACTTCCAAAAGGCGAGAGGCGGCTTCCTCTCCTTCCATTACTATGGCTTGCAGATTGTTTTACGGTGGTAGGATATTCACTGAACTCCCGTGCGGTAATTCGTTGTGGTATTTTTCCTTGATTGTTTCTTCGTTGTAGTAGAATCCAAAAAGCCAGCGACTAATACTGCGCATTAATTGTTATCCGTTGTGGGAATAAAATCCCTGTGAATTCTCCTACGTTGTAGTTGCTATTCGTTAAAGCTTCCAAAAAATGATCCCGCGTTGTATATTGTAGCATAGAGCCAATAAATATTGCAGAGAATAATTCTTTGAATAATCCTTGTTATCCTTTGTTGAAATATTAAAAAAAAAATTCTGCGTGGTCCTTTGTTGCTTTGTTAAGTTTAGATTTGCCATCTTGGAGTGTTCGTTGCCGACTGTTTTTTTTTTCCTTTTGATCGATGTTTCTCCTTTATGAGTTCGTTGACAGCTGTCTCCCCTGTCAGTCGCTTTCTCGTGCTGGCCTTACTCGCCGTTGAAGATCTGTTGCTGTGCTATATTTCTCTCTTTCTCTCTATCTCCCTCTCTCTCTCTCTTTCTCAACTTCACGAGTAATACATAAAAAAAAATGTTATACTGTGGTTAGAAAAAAAATAGCAAATAAAAAGACTCACCTGGACCATTTTCCTTGGCAGCGTTTTGTATGTTCTCCTGTTAAGAGAAAATTTGTATTTTGTGCAAGAAACACTTGTAAAGAAGGAAAGTGCGCAAAAGAAGGAATTCCGAATCTCGAATGGGTCAAAAGGCGAATATTCTTCGATTGGTCACTCCTTTCGCCTAAAATTCGGGTCAAATTCCTGCGTCAGTAGATAGCACACACTACGATAGGTGGAGTAAAATACACCCTGTGGCGGCATTGACCCACACAACGACTATTAAGCCAAAGCGGCAATAGTCATTGGCAGGCCCGTCAATTCAACTGGAAGAAAGATTGCAGCCAGCAGACGCTACGACTAATGAAGCAAAATACACCCTGTATCAACACTTGGTATTATTTTAACATAATATGTATATATTTCAATATATATATGTATATATATTTAAATATATATATATATATATATTTATATATATATATATATATATATATATATATATATATAAAATATATTTTTTTTTTTTTTTTTTTTGAAGAAGTGTATTTATTGCACCTCTTGTATTTACGTAACGTTGTACCGCGGTCTACCATTGCTAACTACTCTTAAACTCTTAAAATTGTTTATCATAGCTAACTTAGCGCCTGCTCCGGTTATTTCAGTGTAGTTGTTTCTGATGGCGGGAGTGGTTGCAAAATCCTGTGTCGTTCATGTGGTCGTCGATGTGTTCTCCTTGTCTGCCATGTCTTGTTGGTCACTGTTTTATCACCGACTCTTCGCTTACACATTCGCAATTCTTTTCAAAGTCCAAAATCAACTGATACATGCCAAACTTAAAAAGCGCGTGTACAGCGTCGCCACAACATTTTTTGGTGCGACAGCGTCGGCGTTGTTTAGCGTCGCCAAGCTTTTCTATGTGATGAAGGTCAGACCGGCTGCTTCTGCTCTCTCTCTCGACACCGCATTCCACAAAACTGTATTGGCGCTGCAGCCAGCGCCTAAGCCTGCATGAAAAACAAGAAAGAAAAGTGCAGTCGAGCACGCCCGACCGTAGAATACTATCTGCATTTTATTCCCGATTATTTTAATAAAATCGGTTTCCGAGAATATTTACTGATAGTACTTGCAGTAAAAGACGTTGAAACAAAAACATATGTTTGTATGTATGCACATATACATTTGACATTATATGTATGCACGCACATATGTAAGTGTACACGTCTAGGGATTACGTATACTGACCAAGTTTGATCCAAATCGGACAACTATATCGTATAGCTCCCATAGGGACAATCGGTAAAAAATACGCTCCAAATATGAATATATATGAATGACTTTTCCGTTGGCCAAACTTACACAGAATATATCTGTCAATAATATAAACATATTGACTAAGTTTCATCCAAATCGGACGACTATATCGTATAGCTCCCATAGGGACAATCGGTCAAAAATTCGCTCCAAATATGAATTTATATGAATAACTTTTGCGTTGGCCAACCAATCGAAGTGAAACTTACACAGAATATATCTGTCAATAATATTAACATATTGACTAAGTTTGATCCAAATCGGACAACTATATCATATAGCTCCCATAGGGACAATCGGTCAAAAATTCGCTCCAAATATGAATTTATATGAATAACTTTTGCGTTGGCCAACCAATCGAAGTGAAACTTACACAGAATATATCTGTCAATAATATAAACATATTGACTAAGTTTCATCCAAATCGGACGACTATATCGTATAGCTCCCATAGGGACGATCGGTCAAAAATACGCTGTAAATATGATTTTGTATGAAAATTTTCTGCGTTTCTCAAGTCATCTGAATTAAAATCAATAGGGTCGATTACCTAAACGATTGTACTATTATTAATATTATTAATAATATATTATATTGTTAATAATATAATTAAACTGAGTAACGGGTATCCTAAAGTCGCGAGGCGACTATAGCATTCTTCCTTGTTATACCCGTTACTCGTAGAGTAAAAGGGTATATTGTATTCGTTGCAATGTTTGTAACAGGGAGAAGGAGACATGGCAGACCCCATAAAGTATATATATTCTTGATCAGCATGACAAGCCGAGTCGATATAGCCATGTCCGTCTGTCCGTCTGTCCGTCCGTCCGTCTGTCCGTCTGTCCGTCTGTGTGAACAAAAGGATCTCAGAGACTATAAGAGCTAGAAAGGCCCGAGTGGTCGCAAACGAAAGATAAAATGCCCAAGCAGTACAAGTTTGCTTTTGTTTTTTGACACGCCCACTTAAGGGCGTTCTAAGTGCATACAAAGGTAAAAACAGGTAAAAATAGCATGTTTTAGTATAGAAAACTTTTTTGTTAGTAATGCTATCTAAACCAAATTGACACAGAAAGTACACGTCTAGGGATTACGTATACTGACCAAGTTTGATCCAAATCGGACAACTATATCATATAGCTCCCATAGGGACAATCGGTCAAAAATACGCTCCAAATATGAATTTATATGAATAACTTTTGCGTTGGCCAACCAATCGAAGTGAAACTTGCACAGAATATATCTGTCAATAATATAAACATATTGACTAAGTTTCATCCAAATCGGACGACTATATCGTATAGCTACCATAGGGACGATCGGTCAAAAATACGCTGTAAATATGATTTTGTATGAAAATTTTCTGCGTTTCTCAAGTCATCTGAATTAAAATCAATAGGGTCGATTACCTAACCGATTGCAATATTATTAATATTATTAATAATATATTATATTGTTAATAATATAATAAAACTGAGTAACGGGTATCCTAAAGTCGCGAGGCGACTATAGCATTCTTTCTTGTTTTATATTATGTTCTGGGAATGGAGTGGACTAATACATAACTTCTCCCTCCTTTAGAAAAGAATTCTCCTGAATTCTATTATTATTAAGCTGGACTTTAATTTTCTTGTGTTTTAACATAATGACATTTATTAATATAATTATTATTAAAATTACTGCGATATTAAATGAATAGGTTATGTTTTTATGTGTCTTTAAGTTTTTTATGTTTATCCAGTTAATTTTGTAATTTTCTAGTATGTTTTCAAATGTTATTTGTTTAGTAAAATTTCGTATTTGTTTATTTTTTTCATAAAGTGGTTTTTCGTTTTCTATTTCGAAAGTGTTTGTAAAATAATTGTTGTCTTTACCTATTTTACAATTTGCAAAATGTATTAATGTATTATTTGTAATTTGTTTATTTGATATAATGTTTCGTTATTGGCATTTTTATACCCGTTACTCGTAGAGTAAAAGGGTATATTGTATTCGTTGCAATGTATGTAACAGGGAGAAGGAGACATGGCAGACCCTATAAAGTATATATATTCTTGATCAGCATGACTAGCCGAGTGGATATAGTCTGTCCGTCTGTGTGAACAAAAGGATCTCAGAGACTATAAGAGCTAGAAAGGTCCGAGTGGTCGCAAACGAAAGATAAAATGCCCAAGCAGCACAAGTTTGCTTTTGTTTTTTGACACGCCCACTTAAGGGCGTTCTATGTGCATACAAATGTAAAAACAGGTAAAAACAGCATGTTTTAGTATAGAAAACTTTTTTGTTAGCAATGCTATCTAAACCAAATTGACATGTAAAGTACACGGCTAGGGAGTACATATACTGACCAAGTTTGATCCAAATCGGACAACAATATCGTATAGCTCCCATAGGGACAATCGGTCAAAAATACGCTCCAAATATGAATTTATGTGAATAACTTTTGCATTGGCCAAGCAATCGAAGGGAAACTTACACAGAATATATCTGTCAATAATATAAATATGTTGACCAAGTTTCATTCAAATCGGACGACTATATCGTATAGCTCCCATAGGGACGATCGGTCAAAAATACGCTGAAAATATGATTTTGAATTGAATTTAAATCAATAAGGTCGATTACCTAAACGATTGTACTATTTTTAATATTATTAATAATATATTATATTGTTAATAATATAATTAAACTGAGTAACGGGTATCCTAAAGTCGCGAGGCGACTATAGCATTCTTTCTTGTTGATTACTATGGATTCTTCGTCTAATTCTAATATTTCCATTTCTTTTTGTTGTGCCAATTTACAATTTTTCTTAAATATACAATGTTTGCTTATTTTCATTACTTTTAATTTTTTATTTATTTCATATGTGTAGGTTACATTTTTATAATTAAATACTAATTCTGATTTATAATCTATTTCTAATTTTTCCTCATTAGGTATTGGTACAATTTGTTGCACTTTAATTGTTGTAAAATTTTTGGGAATTTCTATTGCGAATATTAATAGATTATTAGTAAACAATGCTGTAGTTAACTTAATATGATTTAGTTTGTTGAAGTTAATGTTGTATTTCTTTATCTCACTATCCGTTAATATGCTAGGGTGAAATATATTGTACCTAGCCGATGCTACATTATCTTGTAGATGTTCTATCTTATTTCTTATTAACTGAATTTTTATTTGCTGATCGTAATACAAGTTCTCCTGATATCTATTATTTTCGTATTTTCCAATTGCGTTTAATTGATTTTCAATTGCTTTTCTGTCTGCCTTTATTATTTGCTTGATATACTGAATTGTATCATTAAAGTATTTATTAATATAAATTTGTTTATTTAATAATTCGTTAGTTTCTTGCATATTTTCTTTGAATTTTGATAAATGATTTTCTATTACTTTTCTGTTCTCTTCGTCCATGGTACCGAACATCCATTTTGCTCCACTAACAATTGCATTTACTAGTCCTCGTCTTTCACGTGTGTAGTTTCCGTATAATGTGTGAAGTTTATGTTTTGTTTCTGTCAATTGTGTTTGTAATATATGTTTGTTGTCGTTGTTTATCATTAATATGTTGTTTTCTAGGTCACTTAGAATGTTATCGATGTCTTTTAAATTTTTTATGTGTATTATTTTGTCCGTTGCTGTAACTGTGTCTTGATATTTCATCTCTATTTGTGCATACCCGTCTTGATCAAGTATTTGCTGGGTTGTCAACGTTCCTGGTATCGTTTTCATTGTCGTCAGTATTAATATTATAATCATTAACATCTTCTCAAAATTTGTAAATTCGTTTTATATTTTTAGGGTCAATATTCTTCAATTTAGCTTTTTTCTATTCTATTCCTTCTTGCGATAATAATTCTTTAATTCTGATAGAGTTAAACTCATTGTCAGCTATAATTTTATCTGGTCTTCCTATCTTTGTGAAATGTTCTTCTAGTTGCTCTACTATGGTAATGTGGTTTCTATCGTTTAATATATATGCTGCTGCAAACTTGGAAAATTTGTCTATAACTGTTAGAAAGTGCGTATTTTTTACTACGTATGTATCTATATGAACAATTTGGATGTTATCTGATGGGGTTTCTGTTTTCTTGAACTTGTTATACCCGTTAATCGTAGAGTAAAAGGGTATATTGTATTCGTTGCAATGTATGTAACAGGGAGAAGGAGACATGGCAGACCCCATAAAGTATATATATTCTTGATCAGCATGACTAGCCGAGTCGATATAGCCATGTCCGTCTGTCCGTCCGTCCGTCTGTCCGTCTGTGTGAACAAAAGGATCTCAGAGACTATAAGAGCTAGAAAGGCCCGAGTGGTCGCAAACGAAAGATAAAATGCCCAAGCAGTACAAGTTTGCTTTTGTTTTTTGACACGCCCACTTAAGGGCGTTCTATGTGCATACAAATGTAAAAACAGGTAAAAACAGCATGTTTTAGTATAGAAAACTTTTTTGTTAGCAATGCTATCTAAAATTGACATGTAAAGTACACGGCTAGGGAGTACATATACTGACCAAGTTTGATCCAAATCGGACAACAATATCGTATAGCTCCCATAGGGACAATCGGTCAAAAATACGCTCCAAATATGAATTTTTATGAATAACTTTTGCGTTGGCCAAACTTACACAGAATATATCTGTCAATAATATAAACATATTGACTAAGTTTCATCCAAATCGGACGACTATATCGTATAGCACCCATAGGGACAATCGGTCAAAAATATGCTCCAAATATGAATTTATGTGAATAACTTTTGCATTGGCCAAGCAATCGAAGGGAAACTTACACAGAATATATCTGTCAATAATATAAACATATTGACTAAGTTTCATCCAAATCGGACGACTATATCGTATAGCTCCCATAGGGACGATCGGTCAAAAATACGCTGTAAATATGATTTTGTATGAAAATTTTCTGCGTTTCTCAAGTCATCTGAATTAAAATCAATAGGGTCGATTACCTAAACGATTGTATTATTATTAATATTATTAATAATATATTATATTGTTAATAATATAATTAAACTGAGTAACGGGTATCCTAAAGTCGCGAGGCGACTATAGCATTCTTTCTTGTTATAATTAAATACTAATTCTGATTTATAATCTATTTCTAATTTTTCCTCATTAGGTATTGGTACAATTTGTTGCACTTTAATTGTTGTAAAATTTTTGGGAATTTCTATTGCGAATATTAATAGATTATTAGTAAACAATGCTGTAGTTAACTTAATATGATTTAGTTTGTTGAAGTTAATGTTGTATTTCTTTTATCTCACTATCCGTTAATATGCTAGGGTGAAATATATTGTACCTAGCCGATGCTACATTATCTTGTAGATGTTCTATCTTATTTCTTATTAACTGAATTTTTATTTGCTGATCGTAATACAAGTTCTCCTGATATCTATTATTTTCGTATTTTCCAATTGCGTTTAATTGATTTTCAATTGCTTTTCTGTCTGCCTTTATTATTTGCTTGATATACTGAATTGTATCATTAAAGTATGTATTAATATAAAATTGTTTATTTAATAATTCGTTAGTTTCTTGCATATTTTCTTTGAATTTTGATAAATGATTTTCTATTACTTTTCTGTTCTCTTCGTCCATGGTACCGAACATCCATTTTGCTCCACTAACAATTGCATTTACTAGTCCTCGTCTTTCACGTGTGTAGTTTCCGTATAATGTGTGAAGTTTATGTTTTGTTTCTGTCAATTGTGTTTGTAATATATGTTTGTTGTCGTTGTTTATCATTAATATGTTGTTTTCTAGGTCACTTAGAATGTTATCGATGTCTTTTAAATTTATTATGTGTATTATTTTGTCCGTTGCTGTAACTGTGTCTTGATATTTCATCTCTATTTGTGCATACCCGTCTTGATCAAGTATTTGCTGGGTTGTCAACGTTCCTGGTATCGTTTTCATTGTCGTCAGTATTAATATTATAATCATTAACATCTTCTCAAAATTTGTAAATTCGTTTTATATTTTTAGGGTCAATATTCTTCAATTTAGCTTTTTTCTATTCTATTCCTTCTTGCGATAATAATTCTTTAATTCTGATAGAGTTAAACTCATTGTCAGCTATAATTTTATCTGGTCTTCCTATCTTTGTGAAATGTTCTTCTAGTTGCTCTACTATGGTAATGTGGTTTCTATCGTTTAATATATATGCTGCTGCAAACTTGGAAAATTTGTCTATAACTGTTAGAAAGTGCGTATTTTTTACTACGTATGTATCTATATGAACAATTTGGATGTTATCTGATGGGGTTTCTGTTTTCTTGAACTTGTTATACCCATTAATCGTAGAGTAAAAGGGTATATTGTATTCGTTGCAATGTATGTAACAGGGAGAAGGAGACAGGGCAGACCCCATAAAGTATATATATTCTTGATCAGCATGACTAGCCGAGTCGATATAGCCATGTCCGTCTGTCCGTCCGTCCGTCTGTCCGTCTGTGTGAACAAAAGGATCTCAGAGACTATAAGAGCTAGAAAGGCCCGAGTGGTCGCAAACGAAAGATAAAATGCCCAAGCAGTACAAGTTTGCTTTTGTTTTTTGACACACCCACTTTAGGGCGTTCTATGTGCATACAAAGATAAAAACAGGTAAAAATAGCATGTTTTAGTATAGAAAACTTTTTTGTTAGCAATGCTATCTAAACCAAATTGACACAGAAAGTACACGTCTAGGGAGTACATATACTGACCAAGCTTGATCCAAATCGGACAACTATATCGTATAGCTCCCATAGGGACAATCGGTAAAAAAATACGCTCCAAATATGAATTTATATGAATAACTTTTACG
>JAEIGM010000687.1:0-13369 GCA_018903735.1 Drosophila cardini | reverse complement strand
ACACATTATGTATATGGTACCATTATAACTATCCTCACCAAGTTTGGTCCGGATCGGACAACTATAGCCTATAGCTCCCATAGGACAAATCGGTCGAAAATTGGTGATTTGTATGGAGACATGAAGTTTTAGTTGAGCGATTGCAACCAAACTAACACATTGTGTGTATGGTACCATTATAACTATCCTCACCAAGTTTGGTCCAGATCGGACAACTATAGCCTATAGCTCCCATAGGACAAATCGGTCGAAAATTGGTGATTTGTATGGAGACATGAAGTTTTAGTTGATCGATTGTAACCAAACTAACACATTATGTGTATGGTACCTATCTAACTATCCTCACTAAATTTGGTCCGGATCGGACAACTATAGCCTATAGCTCCCATAGGACAAATCGGCTGAAAATTCGTGAATTGTATGGAGGCATGAAGTTTTAGTTGAGCGATTGCAACCAAACTAACACATTATGTGTATGGTACCATTATAACTATCCTCACCAAGTTTGGTCCGGATCGGACAACTATAGCCTATAGCTCCCATAGGACAAATCGGTCGAAAATGGGTAATTTGTATGGAGACATGAAGTTTTAGTTGAGCGATTGCAACCAAACTAACACACTATGTGTATGGTACCATTATAACTATCCTCGCCAAATTTGGTCTGGATCGGGCAACTAGAGGCTATAGCTCCCATAGAACAAATCGGTCGAAAACTACTTATTATTATGGTAAAACGCGCACTAGAATGAGTACGGGGTCTTTTACAGTCGGCTCGCTCGACTGTAGCCTTTCATACTTGTTATTCTTTTGATTTATTATACCCGTTACTCGTAGAGTAAAAGGGTATATTGTATTCGTTGGAATGTATGTAACAGGGAGAAGGGGGCATGGCAGACCCCATAAAGTATATACATTCTTGATCAGCATGACTAGCCGAGTCGATATAGCCATGTCCGTCTGTCCGTCCGTCCGTCTGTCCGTCCGTCCGTCTGTCCGTCCGTCCGTCCGTCCGTCTGTCCGTCTGTCCGTCCGTCCGTCTGTCCGTCTGTGTGAACAAAAGGATCTCAGAGACTATAAGAGCTAGAAAGGCCCGAGTGGTCGCAAACGAAAGATAAAATGCCCAAGCAGTACAAGTTTGTTTTTGTTTTTTGACACGCCCACTTTAGGGCGTTCTATGTGCATACAAAGGTAAAAACAGAAAAAATAGCATGTTTTAGTATAGAAAACTTTTTTGTTAGCAATGCTATCTAAACCAAATTGACACAGAAATTACACCTCTAGAAAGTACATATACTGACCAAGTTTGATCCAAATCGGACAACTGTATCATATAGCTCCCATAGGGACAATCGGTCTAAAATACGCTCCAAATATGAATTTATATGAATAACTTTTGCGTTGGCCAACCAATCGAAGTGAAACTTACACAGAATATATCTGTCAATAATATAAACATATTGACTAAGTTTCATCCAAATCGGACGACTATATCGTATAGCTCCCATAGGGACAATCAGTCAAAAATACGCTCCAAATATGAATTTATGTGAATAACTTTTGCATTGGCCAAGCAATCGAAGCGAAACTTACACAGAATATATCTGTCAATAAAATAAATATGTTGACCAAGTTTCATTCAAATCGGACGACTATATCGTATAGCTCTCATAGGGACGATCGGTCTAAAATACGCTGTAAATATGATTTTTGTATGAAAATTTTCTGCGTTTCTCAAGTCATCTGAATTAAAATCAATAGGGTCGATTACCTAACCGATTGTAATATTATTAAAATTATTAATAATATATTATATTGTTAATAATATAATTAAACTGAGTAACGGGAATCCTAAAGTCGCGAGGCGACTATAGCATTCTTTCTTGTTTGTATTTAAAATGTATTTGCATAAGATGGTATGCTATAAAAAAAGTAATACGAAAGTCCAAAACAATTCAGTAAACTCCCTTGCACGTACATACATTTATTAATGTGTATGTATATACATTCATACATACATACATACATACATACATATTTTTGCTTATGCTTTGCACTTGTTCAACTGCTTTGAACTACTTAACGTAGTTCAGTTGAAGTAAGTTGTTCAGTTGATCGGCATTTAGCGCTCATTGGTACTTGCTCTGAACTGATTTTGGGACGCGCCAAAAATAAATTCTGTTACTATACAGATTCATGCAATGCTACTGAACGCAGATATTGTTTTAATTTTTACCATTTTGAATGAAAGATTTCTATTCTAATACATATTTATTTGTATAGTTGTTGTCTCGCATGATAACACATTTTAAAATGCACTCCCGCCTTATATTAAATGTCAATGAGAATAATCAACGCGATTTGGAAGTAGAGCGTGGACCAATTGGGAGGGTTACGGTTCGTTCATTTGCAAACCGGCGTGGGTCGCAGGTTCGAGTCCCAGTCAAAGTTAATATATAAATTTTCTATTTTAATTATAAGCACTATTTTAAATAAATTATATTTCTTTTATTTTAAAACCTGTTCCCAAAACATTGAATAATAAGAAGAAGTATTTCGATATTTAAAACATTTACATACTTATATAAATACGGCTTATTTTTTAAAATAAGCCAAGTAAGGAAATTGTGCATTTAATTGTGTATATATTTACACACATTTGTATATAAATATGTATGTATACAAAATGTGAATAACTCCGTTTTTCTTCTTTTTCGTATGGAAAATGCGCACTTCCGTGAGTACGGGGTCTTTTACCGTCGGCTTGCTCGACTGTAGCCTTTCTTACTTGTTTCTTATTTATTTTGATATGATATAAAGTAAATTAGTTTCAGGTAGGAATCCTAAAATAAAGTTTATAGCAGAGCTATTGGGTAATAGCAAAAACCCTACCCCATTCCGAACTGAGCTATTGGTACCAAAGAATTCCGCCGCCTGTCGCTCAATAGGCCGAGAGCAAACGCCCAGTGCAGCCATCCGCTGAATCGGAACTCTCGTTAGAATGCTACACCTACCATTGAATCTCTTTGCGAGATTTTCTTAATATTTATTTTAACACCCTAACATTTCATAGCACCTGATAATAAACTCAAACCTTCATTTTAATTTTCAGCTTTACATTAATTTTGTTTAACAATATTCAAGAATGCCAAATACTGAATATTAATTCATTGAAATGTGATACGTTTACATTTGTATTGTTTATTAAATTTGTATAGGATTTTATTCAAGTGAATATATTTTAGGATTCAGTGGGTTAGCGGTTGATAAGTGTTTTTAAGTTTTAATTAAGTTTTTCTCTTTGCTTTTCAATATATTTTGTGAATGTAGGGAATAATAATTTTGTATTTTTCGGAATTTCATTTTTCTGACTTTTAAATTATTCTACATATTTTTATCATTTTTAGACCCCGTACTCTAAAAAAGAGTAGAGGGGTCTATTAAGTTTGTCTGAAGCCAAATGTGCGCAACAGGCAGAATTAGGCGTGGCCGACCCCATAAAGTATATATATTCTTGATCAGCATCAACAGCCGAGACGATATAGCAATGTCCGTCTATCCGTCTGTTCGTCTGTCCGTCCGTCCGTCCGTCTGTATGAACACCTGGATCTTTTAAACTACAAAAGCTAGAGCCACCAAATTTGGAATGAAAGTCCGTTTGCTTCGCGACCAGATCAAGTTTATTTCAAATCTTTGCCACGCCCCTTACCGCCCCCGCAAATTGTAAAAAACTATGGTCACCTCGGAAAAAATTGATGTTTTAAGCAAATATCTCAGTCACTATAGCACTTAGGAATACCATTTTTGATATGTAAGTTGCTAGAGACAGCATAGATGCATTGTCATTAAAATTTTTGTACTGCCACGCCCCCTTTTCCCACAAGAATGAAATAATTTTCAAACTTCAATGCCATTTTTAAGGCAGTTGCAATTATCGTACGGTATTGTAATTTCAAATTCGTTTGGCGTCAAAGTATCACAAACTATCCTGAAAGCTGCATACAAATCGGACAATAAACAAAAGAGCTAGACTCGTAACAAAATTAACAATTGCACGCAAAGTCAATGCATGTGTGCAAGCGAGACAGAAGCATATAAACATGTGAGCGAACGTTTTCGCTTCTTGTGTAGCGACTGCACTGCTTGCGGACGATGCACGCACATGTATGCATACGATACGATTTATCATATATCGATATTTAATACCATAGTAATTAGACCCTGTACTCTAAAAAAGAGTAGAGGGGTCTATTAAGTTTGTCTGAAGCGAAATGTGCGTAACAGGCAGAAGGAGGCTTTTCCGACCCCATAAAGTATATATATTCTTGATCAGCATCAACAGCCGAGACGATATAGCAATGTCCGTCTGTCCGTCTGTCCGTCCGTCCGTCCGTCTGTATGAACACCTGGATCTTCTAAACTATAAGAGCTAGAGCCACCAAATTTAGAATGAAAGTCCGTCTGCTTCGCGAGCAGATCAAGTTTATTTCAAATCTTTGCCACGCCCCTTACCGCCCCCGCAAATTGTAAAAAACTATTTTCACATCACCATAACTTAAAAACGACTAGAGCTAGGGAGACCAAATTCACACATTATGTGTATGGTACCATTATAACTATCCTCACCAAGTTTGGTCCGGATCGGACAACTATAGCCTATAGCTCCCATAGGTCAAATCGGTCGAAAATGGGTGATTTATATGGAGACATGAAGTTTTAGTTGAGCGATTGCAACCAAACTAACACATTATGTGTATGGTACCATTATAACTATAGCCTATAGCTTCCATAGGACAAATCGGTCGAAAATGGGTGATTTGTATGGAGACATGAAGTTTTAGTTGAGCGATTGCAACCAAACTAACACATTACGTGTATGGTACCATTATAACTATCCTCACCAAGTTTGGTCCGGATCGGACAACTATAGCCTATAGCTCCCATAGGACAAATCGGTCGAAAATGGGTGATTTGTATGGAGACATGAAGTTTTTGTTGAGCGATTGCAACCAAACTAACACATTACGTGTATGGTACCATTATAACTATCCTCATCAAGTTTGGTCCGGATCGGGCAACTTTAGCCTATAGCTCCCATAGGTCAAATCGGTCGAAAATTGGTGATTTGTATGGAAAACGCGCACTAGAAGGAGCACGGGATCTTTTACAGTCGGCTCGCTCGACTGTAGCCTTTCTTACTTGTTATAATTGCGATATAATATCGCATGCGATATTTTGTCATTATGTCTATATCTATAGCGATATATCGTATTTAAATTCAGTTGTTGATAATATCGATATTTGATTTGATATGATATTTTAATTAATATCGATATCGGCATTTTCTTGGCAATTTGCATCCCTATTACAAATTGATGGTTTTGTTTCAAAGTGTTTTATTGCAAATACTATGAGTACGGGGTCTTTTACAGTCGGCTAGCTCGACTGTAGCCTTTCTTACTTGTTCTTTCAGCGTGCAACATTTTTAGACCCCGTACTCTAAAAAAGAGTTTAGGGGTCTATTAGGTTTGTCTGAAGCGAAATGTGCGTAACAGGCAGAAGGAGGCGTGGCCGACCCCATAAAGTATATATATTCTTGATCAGCATCAACAGCCGAGACGATATAGCAATGTCCGTCTGTCCGTCCGTCCGTCTGTCCGTATGAACACCTGGATCTTTTAAACTACAAAAGCTAGAGCCGCCAAATTTAGAATGAAAGTCCGTCATTATGTCAGGCAGATCAAGTTTATTTCAAATCTTTGCCACGCCCCTTACCGCCCCCGCAAATTGTAAATAACTATGGTCACCTACGAAAAAATTGATGTTTTAAGCGAATATCTCAGTAACTATAGCACTTAGGAATACCCTTTTTGGTATGCGGGTTGCTAGAGATTGCATAAATGCATTGTCATTAAAATTTTTGGACTGCCACGCCCCGTTTTCCCACACGAATGAACTAATTTTCAAACTTCAATGCCATTTTTAGGGCATTTGCACTTATCGTACGGTATTGTAATTTCAAATTCGTTTGGAGACAAAGTATCACAAACTATCCTGAAAGTTGCATATAAATCGGACAATAAACAAAAGAGCTAGACGCGTAACAAAGTTCACAATTGCACGCAATGTCAATGCATGCGTGCAAGCGAGACAGAAGCATATAAACATGTGAGCGAACGTTTTCGCTGCTTGTGTAGCGACAGCGCTGCTCGCGGACGATGCACGCACATGTATGCATACGATACGATAAATCATATATCGATATTGAACACGATAGTAATAATAATTGCGATATGATCTCGAATGCGATATTTGGTCATTATGTCCATATCTATAGCGTATTTGAATTCAGTTGATAATAATATCGATATTTGATTTGATGTGATATTTTAATTAAAATCGATATCGGCATTTTCTTGGCGATTAGCATCCCTATTACAAACTGATGGTTTTGTTTCAAAGTGTTTTATTGCAAATACTATGAGTACGGGGTCTTCTACCGTCGGCTAGCTCGACTGTAGCCTTTCTTACTTGTTTATACTCTCTGCAAGAGAGAGTATATTGGGTTTGTGAAAAGTATATAACAGGCAGAAGGAACGTGGCAGACCCCATTAAGTATATATATTCTTGATCAGCATCACAAGCCGAGTCGATATAGCCATGTCCGTCTGTCCGTCTATCTGTCTGTCCGTCTGTCCGTCTATCTGTCCGTATGAACAAACAGATTTCAGAGATGGTAAGAGCTACAAGTTTGAATTTCGTCACTATCGACTCGATATTTAGTCAGTCAATACAAGAATATTTTTTTTTTCGTTCGCCCACAATGAGCAAAAAACTAGATTCACCTCGGAAAAACTTCAGCACTTAGGAATACCATTTTTTAGACCCCGTACTCTAAAAAAGAGTAGAGGGGTCTATTAAGTTTGTCTGAAGCGAAATGTGCGTAACAGGCAGAAGGAGGCTCTTCCGACCCCATAAAGTATATATATTCTTGATCAGCAGTAACAGCCGAGACGATATAGCAATGTCCGTCTGTCCGTCTGTCCGTCCGTCCGTCCGTCTGTATGAACACCTGGATCTTCTAAACTATAAGAGCTAGAGCCACCAAATTTAGAGTGAAAGTCCGTCTGCTTCGCGAGCAGATCAAGTTTATTTTAAATCTTTGCCACGCCCCTTACCGCCCCCGCAAATTGTAAAAAACTATTTTCACATCACCATAACTTTAAAACGACTAGAGCTAGGGAGACCAAATTCACACATTTTGTGTATGGTACTACTGTAACTATCCTTACCAAGTTTGGTCCGGATCGGACAACTATAGCCTATAGCTCCCATAGGACAAATCGGTCGAAAATGAGTGATTTGTATGGAGACATGAAGTTTTAGTTGAGCGATTGCAACCAAACTAACACATTATGTATATGATACCATTAAAACTATCCTCACCAAGTTTGGTCCGAATAGGACAACTATAGCCTATAGCTCCCATAGGACAAATCGGTCGAAAATTGGTGATTTGTATGGAGACATGAAGTTTTAGTTGAGCGATTGCAACCAAACTAACACATTATGTATATGGTACCATTTTAACTATCCTCACCAAGTTTGGTCCGGATCGGACAACTATAGCCTATAGCTCCCATAGGACAAATCGGTCGAAAATGGGTGATTTGTATGGAAACATGAAGTTTTAGTTGAGCGATTGCAACCAATCTAGCACATTATGTGTATGATTCCATTGTTACTGTCCTCACCAAGTTTGGTCCTGATAGGACAACTGTAGTCTATAACGCCCATAGGACTAATCGGTCGAGGATTGTTGATTTGTATGGAAAAACGCGCACTAGAAGGAGTACGGGGGTCTTTTACAGTCGGCTCGCTCGACTGTAGCCTTTCCTTCTTGTTTTTACTTCAATTTAAATTTAAATTTAAAATTAAAATCAATAATCAATTTAAATTTAAATTTAAAATTAAATTTAAATTGAATTTCAAATTGTAAACAACGGCTTATTTTTAAAATAAGCCAAGTAAGGAAATTGTGCATTTAATTGTGAATATACTTACATAAATTTGTATATAAAAATGTATGTATACAAAATGTGAATCACTCCGTTTTTCTGCTTTTTCGCATGGAAGATGCGCACTTCTGTGAGTTCGGGGTCTTTTACAGTCGGCTCGCTCGATTGTAGCCTTTCTTACTTGTTTTATATAGTGTTGGGTCTGTTACAATTTCTTCGGATTCATTTTTGTGTCGATATAATGCAATATCATTTTCAATATTTGATAGTTTGTTTGGGGTTGATTCTTTTTGGTTCTTATAATTTAGAATAAATTTTCTTGGTATATTTTTATATTTAAAGATAATCTACATAATTAATGCGATTAGGGTAATTATTAAGGTGGTGTTAGTAATGATTTGGAAAGTGTTTGATTTTGTACAGTTTTAGGTAAGTTCCATGTTAACGTAATATTTGGTTCTACGTACTTAATTTCATAGTTTTTATGTATTTTTGAATGTCTACATTCTGTTTTTTCTTGATTTAATATTCCAGTAATACATTTGATCATTACTTAATCTTTATTGTTTTCTGTAAATGCTTTATTATTTTTAGACCCCGTACTCTAAAAAAGAGTAGAGGGGTCTATTAGGTTTGTCTGAAGCGAAATGTGCGTAACAGGCAGAAGGAGGCTTTTCCGACCCCATAAAGTATATATATTCTTGATCAGCATCAACAGCCGAGACGATATAGCAATGTCCGTCTGTCCGTCTGTCTGTCTGTCCGTCTGTCCGTCCGTCCGTCCGTCCGTCCGTCTGTATGAACACCTGGATCTTCTAAACTATAAGAGCTAGAGCCACCAAATTTGGAATGAAAGTCCGTCTGCTTCGCGAGCGAAAAAATGTTTTTATTTCTTTTCCTCCGCCCCCCCCCCCCCGCAAATTGAAAAAACAATTTTCACATCACCATAACTTGAAAACGAAAAGAGCTAGAGGGACCAAACTAACACATTATGTGTATGATACCATTATTACTATCCTCATGAAGTTTGGTCCGGATCGGACAACTATAGCCTATAGCTCCCATAGGACAAATCGGTCGAAAATGGGTGATTTGTATGGAGACATGAAGTTTTAGTTGAGCGATTGCAACCAAACTAACATATTATGTGTATGATACCATTATTACTATCCTCACCAAGTTTGGTCCGGATCGGACAACTATAGCCTATAGCTCCCATAGGTCAAATCGGTCGAAAATTGGTGATTTGTATGGAGACATGAAGTTTTAGTTGAGCGATTGTAACCAAACTAACACATTATGTGTATGATACCATTATTACTATCCTCATGAAGTTTGGTCCGGATCGGACAACTATAGCCTATAGCTCCCATAGGACAAATCGGTCGAAAATGGGTGATTTGTATGGAGACATGAAGTTTTAGTTGAGCGATTGTAACCAAACTAACACATTATGTGTATGATACCATTATTACTATCCTCACCAAGTTTGGTCCGGATCGGACAACTATAGCCTATAGCTCCCATAGGTCAAATCGGTCGAAAATTGGTGATTTGTATGGAAAACGTGCACTAGAAGGAGTACGGGGTCTTTTACAGTCGGCTCGCTCGACTGTAGCCTTTCTTACTTGTTATTACTGTCATGTATAATTTCGGTTAAAATGTTTTTATTGTCGTCAGGGTAAGGAATAAAGTCAAACTGTGCGGTATTTATAATTTCGCGTGGAATATGGGAAATGATTAAAATTTCGTTAGTAGTTGTCTTCAACCAAGTTGATGTTTTAATATTTATTAATTTTTCAGCGTTTAAATGTGATAGTGAGTCATATTTTAATAATTTAGGGTTCAATATACCAAGCCTGGTTAGTTGCATTCCTAGTTCAATGTCTTCAACGTATTCTATGAATTCTTGTTAATTAAAAATTAATATTTCAAGTCTTTGATCTGCCTCATGGGTGATACTGTTCATTACTTCTATTCCTCTATTAACTGCTTTTATTACTTCATTTAATTTATTAGCTTGGACACTATTTGCTGAAAGATTATCTCTTTTTGATTGCAATTCTTCTTTGTATTGTTTGTTTAAAGTTCCGAAAGATATTTTTAAAAGGTTCCCATGAAATTAACAAGTAATCTTTTGTAAAGTTTTACTTGTCTTATACCATTCATTTCTCGGTCCAGTTTTTTTATTAAGTGTTTAATTGTTGTTGTTAGTTGTTCAAATTCCTTCGTTTGTTTTATTAGGCTATTATAAATTTCTTCAGTTTTTGTTATATTAATAGTAAAATAGTAATATTCGGATTTTATGGGTAAGTTAATTGTTCCTGTTTGAAATATAAGTTATCCGTTTTTACAGTTAATTGGATTGACTTATCTTTCTTCCTCTGTTTACTTCTTCTTAGTGTTAATCATCTATTTGTTTTATGTTTCCTGCTTGCTTAAATGGCTTTGTGGATTTAGACCTTACTAATGGTGATTCCCTATATCTAGTATCTACTTCGAATTCGGCTCTATTTTCATTGAGTCTGTCTATTTTATTTATCTTGTTTAACTGTGCATCATACTCGGGAGTTCCTGCGTAAATGAAAATGTCTGCTGGTGTTCTACCAGTCGTATTATGTTTAGTTTTATGATTATAAGAGTCAAGAATTATTTCGAATCTAGTTAGTTTATCTTCTTGATTTGTGTCAGAATTAACAATTCTCAATTTTTTATTTACTGTGTTATGGAATCTTTCTATGTCTGAAATACCGTTTTTACTAGTTGTGATGGTTATATTTACGTCTTCTGATTTTAACCAAATTTGTAGTGCGGATTACAAGAAGGCTGAATCTTTATCTGCTTTTATTTTAATTGGTTTTCCCATGTCATCAAATACTTTTAAGAGAGCTCATTTGGCTTCTAAGCAATCTCGACCATTTACTTCGATAAAAGTTGCAAATTTGGAATATAAGTCTATACAAGATAGAAATTGTTTATTGTCTACCATATAAAATCAATGACATTTTTAGACCCCGTACTCTAAAAAAGAGTATAGGGGTCTATTAGGTTTGCCTGAAGCGAAATGTGCGTAACAGGTAGAAGGAGGCTTTTCCGACCCCATAAAGTATATATATTCTTGATCAGCATCAACAGCCGAGACGATATAGCGATGTCCGTCTGTCCGTCTGTCTGTCTGTCCGTCCGTCTGTATGAACACCTGCATCTTCTAAACTACAAGAGCTAGAGACACCAAATTTGGAATGAAAGTCCGTCTGTAGTGTACGGAGTGCAAGTTTATTTCAAATTTTTGTCACGCCCCCCACCGCCCCCGCAAATTGTAAAAAACTATATTCACATCACCATAACTTGAAAACGACTAGAGCTAGAGAAACCAAATTCACACAGTATGTGTATAGTACCATTATAACTGTCCTCACCAAGTTTGGTGCGGATCGGACAACTATAGCCTATAGCTCCCATAGGACAAACCGGTCAAAAAAAAATAATTTGTATGAAGACATGTAGTGTTGGTTGAGCGATCACAACCAAACTCACAGAGGATGTGTGTATAATTATTAAAAATATCCCCACCAAATTTGGTCCAAATCGGACAACAACAACATATAAAACAAATTAATCAAAAATGCTGAATTTTATGTACAAATTGTTTGTTTGCACTGCTTGTAATAGAAGAAGAACACAAACTGCAGCAAGCAGTGCAGTGTGTTAACTAAACAATTATTATAAAAGATTTAACTCTACGTTTAGCTACTGCAACTTCAATAAGGACCGTGGTCTAGGTAGTAGAGATGCGCGCTTCGTAAGAGTTGGTTAGCCCGGGGTCCCGGGTTCGAATCCAGTCAGTGACAAATGCTGTTTTTTTACTTTTTAAACTTTAATTATTTACATAAACTTCAATGCGGACTGTGGTCTAAGTAGTAAAGATGCCTGATCTAATTTTTCGCACTTGTATGTGAACCCGGGATCATGGGTTCGAGCGCCGTCAGGGACATTTTATTAGATTTTGTTATATAACAAAAAAATATTACATGTAAATGCAGATAGTCGAGCAATTTCTAGAGAGGGGCGTGGTGCAGCTGTTAGGGCTCTGACGCGTGTGCGTGGAGTGCGAGGTTCGAATCCCGTCAGTGAATTATTTTGATTATTATTATTTTTTTTATTTCAATTTAAATTTAAAATTAAATTTAAATTTAATTTCAAATTGTAAAACACGGCTTATTTTTAAAATAAGCCAAGTAAGAAAAAATTGTGCATTTCATTGTGTATATATTTACATACATTTGTATATAAAATTGTACATATGTATACAAAATGTAAACCACTCCGTTTTTCTTCTTTTTCGTATGGAAAATGCGCACTTCTGTGAGTACGGGGTCTTTTACAGTCGGCTCGCTCGACTGTAGCCTTTCTCACTTGTTTTCTCTGGGATTATGAATTTCTGGAGTTGGTGAAAACATGAAGTCATATTGTTGAATTAAGTAATTTTTATAATCGAATATAAGAATCGATAGGAGTTAGTGAGGCTGGCAGCGCCCTGTGTAGGGAGCGCGGGGAGCGGTCGGGTGCAACTCTGCACGAAGGGTCTGTGGAAAAGAGTGAGCTTTCGTGGTGGAGTTCCATCAGGACAGCTTCCGCGCTGCTCGATCGAGAGCGTGGTCGGGACTTTGCGATCGGGAACGGTTATTGATTATTGAGCAAATGCAAGAAAAGTAGAAGTGCAACGAATATTCCCAATCCTCTCCCGAAAAAAAGTCATCTTCCGTTTCGCTTGGGTGCAGTGGTGTCTCTACGGCTCACCTGGAGTCACACTCTACCCTCGCGAATAAACGTTGTTTTCCGCTGGAAGTGATCGTGATCTCTTGGCGCTCCAGAGCCACGATCCCACTTTCGCAAGACTCCCCCCTTCCTTCTGTGTGCAGAGATTCGCTGAGAACAACGGTGGCGCCCCCCGTTTAGAACTCGCATCCGCACTGCTCCCCTTCCACCCAGCGCTCCCGTTCGGGAACAGCGGCGGCCGCCAGAGTACCTTCACACGTAGAGAGAAGCGCCGGTACCCCCGCATCAATCTCGAATCACCCTCTCCTTTTTTTCGTTAGTCTGAGCCCCTCCACCAATCTTTTCATCCCCGTCTACAGCGTGTCCGCGAGTATTACAAATTTCTTGTTAGATTCGAGCCCTGGACAGACTGAGATCTGTACCCCAGCTAGAACGCTTCCTTACAAGTGGCACCCGAGCAGGGACTCTGGAGACGTAAGGGGAGTGCAGCACCATTGCGACTTAAAACCCGTGAGTGCGCACGAACGCCAGTGAGGGGATTTGTTTGTTGGCCTAGTAGATAAAGAACGTGG
>JAEIGM010000517.1:0-21864 GCA_018903735.1 Drosophila cardini | reverse complement strand
ATTCTTTGGCGTTTCTAGATGATTTTCATTTATATCGCACTGCATCAAAATAATCATGATGTCGACAATTTAAAATTTTTTCATAAATTTTTTGTTTTTTGCCTTTTTTGTCGTTTCTAGATGATTTTTATTTGTATCGACTCTGCATCAAAATAATCATAATTTCGTCAATTTAAAATTTTTTCATTTATTTTTTGTTTTTAGCATTCTTTGGCGTTTCTAGATGATTTTCATTTATATCGCACTGCATCAAAATAATCATGATGTCGACAATTTAAAATTTTTTTTTTATTTTTGTTTATTTGCCTTTTTGTCGTTTCTAGATGATTTTATTTATATATTTGTATCGACAATTAAAATAATTTAAAATTTTTTCATTTATTTTTTGTTTTTTGCATTCTTTTGGCGTTTCTAGATGATTTTCATTTGTATCGACTCTGCATCAAAATAATCATGATGTCGACAATTTAAAATTTTTTCATTTATGTTTTGTTTTTAGCATTCTTTGGCGTTTCTAGATGATTTTCATTTATATCGACTCTGCATCAAAATAATCGTGATGTCGACAATTTAAAATTTTTTCATTTATGTTTTGTTTTTAGCATTCTTTGGCGTTTCTAGATGATTTTCATTTATATCGACACTGCATCAAAATAATCATGATGTCGACAATTTAAAATTTTTTCATTCATTTTTTGTTTTTTGCCTTTTTTGTCGTTTCTAGATGATTTTCATTTGTATCGACTCTGCATCAAAATAATCATGATTTCGTCAATTTAAAATTTTTTCATTTATTTTTTGTTTTTAGCATTCTTTGGCGTTTCTAGATGATTTTCATTTATATCGCACTGCATCAAAATAATCATGATTTCGTCAATTTAAAATTTTTTCATTTATTTTTTGTTTTTAGCATTCTTTGGCGTTTCTAGATGATTTTCATTTATATCGCACTGCATCAAAATAATCATGATGTCGACAATTTAAAATTTTTTCATTTATTTTTTTTTATTTGTTGAAATTCTTTTTTTGTCGTTTCTAGATGATTTTTATTTGTATCGACTCTGCATCAAAATAATCATGATTTCGTCAATTTAAAATTTTTTCATTTATTTTTTTTTAGCATTCTTTGGCGTTTCTAGATGATTTTCATTTATATCGCACTGCATCAAAATAATCAGATATAAAATTTTCAATATATAAATCATGATTTCGTCAATTTAAAATTTTTTCATTTATTTTTTGTTTTTAGCATTCTTTGGCGTTTCTAGATGATTTTCATTTGTATCGCACTGCATCAAAATAATCATGATGTCGACAATTTAAAATTTTTTCATAATTATTTTTGTTTTTTGTCCTTTTTTGTCGTTTCTAGATGATTTTTATTTGTATCGACTCTGCATCAAAATAATCATGATTTCGTCAATTTAAAATTTTTTTCATTTATTTTTTGTTTTTTTAGCATTCTTTGGCGTTTCTAGATGATTTTTATTTATATCGCACTGCATCAAAATAATCATGATTTCGTCAATTTAAAATTTTTTTATTTATATTTTGTTTTTAGCATTCTTTGGCGTTTCTAGATGATTTTCATTTGTATCGACTCTGCATCAAAATAATCATGATTGACTATTTAAAATTTTTTCAGAAATTTTGGTTTTGGACTCTGCATCAAAATAATCATGATGTCGACAATTTAAAATTTTTGGTTTTTTGCCTTTTTTGTCGTTTCTAGATGATTTTTATTTGTATCGACTCTGCATCAAAATAATCATAATTTCGTCAATTTAAAATTTTTTCATTTATTTTTTGTTTTTAGCATTCTTTGGCGTTTCTAGATGATTTTCATTTATATCGCACTGCATCAAAATAATCATGATGTCGACAATTTAAAATTTTTTCATAAATTTTTTGTTTTTTGCCTTTTTTGTCGTTTCTAGATGATTTTTATTTGTATCGACTCTGCATCAAAATAATCATAATTTCGTCAATTTAAAATTTTTTATTTATATTTTGTTTTTAGCATTCTTTGGCGTTTCTAGATGATTTTCATTTGTATCGACACTGCATCAAAATAATCATGATTTCGTCAATTTAAAGTTTTTTCATTTATTTTTTGTTTTTAGCATTCTTTGGCGTTTTTAGATGATTTTCATTTATATCGCACTGCATCAAAATAATCATGATGTCGACAATTTAAAATTTTTTCATACATTTTTTGTTTTTTGCCTTCTTTGGCGTTTCTAGATGATTTTCATTTGTATCGACTCTGCATCAAAATAATCATGATTTCGTCAATTTAAAATTTTTTCATTTATTATTTTTGTTTTTAGCATTCTTTGGCGTTTCTAGATGATTTTCATTTATATCGCACTGCATCAAAATAATCATGATGTCGACAATTTAAAATTTTTTCATAAATTTTTGGTTTTTTGCCTTTTTTGTCGTTTCTAGATGATTTTTATTTGTATCGACTCTGCATCAAAATAATCATGATTTCGTCAATTTAAAATTTTTTCATTTATATTTTGTTTTTAGCATTCTTTGGCGTTTCTAGATGATTTTCATTTATATCGCACTGCATCAAAATAATCATGATGTCGACAATTTAAAATTTTTTCATAAATTTTTTGTTTTTTGCCTTTTTTGTCGTTTCTAGATGATTTTTATTTGTATCGACTCTGCATCAAAATAATCATAATTTCGTCAATTTAAAGTTTTTTCATTTATTTTTTGTTTTTAGCATTCTTTGGCGTTTCTAGATGATTTTCATTTGTATCGCACTGCATACAAAATAATCATGATGTCGACAATTTAAAATTTTTTCATTTATTTTTTGTTTTTAGCTTTGCCTTTTTGGCGTTTCTAGATGATTTTCATTTGTATCGACTCTGCATCAAAAATAATCATGATTTCGTCAATTTAAAATTTTTTCATTTATATTTTTGTTTTTAGCATTCTTTGGCGTTTCTAGATGATTTTCATTTATATCGCACTGCATCAAAATAATCATGATGTCGACAATTTAAAATTTTTTCATTAAATATTTTTGTTTTTTGCCTTTTTTGTCGTTTCTAGATGATTTTCATTTGTATCGACTCTGCATCAAAATAATCATGATTTCGTCAATTTAAAATTTTTTTATTTATTTTTTGTTTTTAGCATTTTTTTCGTTTCTACAAGATGATTTTCATTTGTATCGCACTGCTGCATCAAAATAATCATGATGTCGTCAATTTAAAATTTTTTCATTTATTTTTGTTTTTAGCATTCTTTTGGCGTTTCTAGATGATTTTCATTTGTATCGACACTGCATCAAAATAATCATGATTTCGTCAATTTAAAATTTTTTATTTATATTTTGTTTTTAGCATTCTTTGGCGTTTTTAGATGATTTTCATTTGTATCGCACTGCATCAAAATAATCATGATGTCGACAATTTAAAATTTTTTCATAAATTTTTTGTTTTTTGCCTTTTTTGTCGTTTCTAGATGATTTTTATTTGTATCGACTCTGCATCAAAATAATCATGATTTCGTCAATTTAAAATTTTTTCATTTATTTTTTGTTTTTAGCATTCTTTGGCGTTTCTAGATGATTTTCATTTATATCGCACTGCATCAAAATAATCATGATGTCGACAATTTAAAATTTTTTCATAAATTTTTTGTTTTTTGCCTTTTTTGTCGTTTCTAGATGATTTTTATTTGTATCGACTCTGCATCAAAATAATCATAATTTCGTCAATTTAAAATTTTTTTATTTATATTTTGTTTTTAGCATTCTTTGGCGTTTCTAGATGATTTTCATTTATATCGCACTGCATCAAAATAATCATGATGTCGACAATTTAAAATTTTTTCATAAATTTTTTGTTTTTTGCCTTTTTTGTCGTTTCTAGATGATTTTCATTTGTATCGACTCTGCATCAAAATAATCATGATTTCGTCAATTTAAAATTTTTTCATTTATTTTTTGTTTTTTAGCATTCTTTGGCGTTTCTAGATGATTTTCATTTATATCGCACTGCATCAAAATAATCATGATTTCGTCAATTTAAAATTTTTTCATTTATTTTTTGTTTTTTGGCTTTTTTTGGCGTTTCTAGATGATTTTCATTTGTATCGACTCTGCATCAAAATAATCATGATTGTCGTCAATTTAAAATTTTTTCATTTATATTTTTGTTTTTTGCACATTTTTTGCGCGTTTCTAGATGATTTTCATTTGTATCGACTCTGCATCAAAATAATCATGATGTCGACAATTTAAAATTTTTTCATTTATTTTTTGTTTTTTGCATTCTTTGGCGTTTCTAGATGATTTTCATTTGTATCGACTCTGCATCAAAATAATCATGATTTCGTCAATTTAAAATTTTTTCATTTATATTTTGTTTTTTGCATTCTTTGGCGTTTCTAGATGATTTTCATTTATATCGCACTGCATCAAAATAATCATGATGTCGACAATTTAAAATTTTTTCATAAATTTTTTGTTTTTTGCCTTTTTTGTCGTTTCTAGATGATTTTTATTTGTATCGACTCTGCATCAAAATAATCATGATTTCGTCAATTTAAAATTTTTTTATTTATTTTTTGTTTTTAGCATTTTTTGGCGTTTCTAGATGATTTTCATTTGTATCGCACTGCATCAAAATAATCATGATGTCGACAATTTAAAATTTTTTCATTTATTTTTTGTTTTTAGCCTTCTTTTGTCGTTTCTAGATGATTTTCATTTGTATCGCACTGTGCATCAAAATAATCATGATTTCGTCAATTTAAAATTTTTTCATTTAATTTTTTGTTTTTTGCATTCTTTGGCGTTTCTAGATGATTTTCATTTGTATCGACACTGCATCAAAATAATCATGATGTCGACAATTTAAAATTTTTTTCATATATTTTTTGTTTTTTGCCTTTTTTGGCGTTTCTAGATGATTTTCATTTGTATCGACTCTGCATCAAAATAATCATGATTTCGTCAATTTAAAATTTTTTCATTTATATTTTTGTTTTTAGCATTCTTTGTGCGTTTCTAGATGATTTTCATTTGTATCGACACTGCATCAAAATAATCATGATTTCGTCAATTTAAAATTTTTTCATAAAATTTTTTGTTTTTTGCATTTTTTGGCGTTTCTAGATGATTTTCATTTGTATCGACACTGCATCAAAATAATCATGATGTCGACAATTTAAAATTTTTTCATAAATTTTTTGTTTTTTGCCTTTTTTGTCGTTTCTAGATGATTTTTATTTGTATCGACTCTGCATCAAAATAATCATGATTTCGTCAATTTAAAAATTTTTATTTATATTTTGTTTTTTGCATTCTTTTGTCGTTTCTAGATGATTTTCATTTGTATCGACTCTGCATCAAAATAATCATGATTTCGTCAATTTAAAATTTTTTCATTTATTTTTTGTTTTTAGCATTCTTTGGCGTTTCTAGATGATTTTCATTTATATCGCACTGCATCAAAATAATCATGATGTCGACAATTTAAAATTTTTTCATAAATTTTTTGTTTTTTGCCTTTTTTGTCGTTTCTAGATGATTTTTATTTGTATCGACTCTGCATCAAAATAATCATAATTTCGTCAATTTAAAATTTTTTCATTTATTTTTTGTTTTTAGCATTCTTTGGCGTTTCTAGATGATTTTCATTTATATCGCACTGCATCAAAATAATCATGATGTCGACAATTTAAAATTTTTTCATAAATTTTTTGTTTTTTGCCTTTTTTGTCGTTTCTAGATGATTTTTATTTGTATCGACTCTGCATCAAAATAATCATGATTTCGTCAATTTAAAGTTTTTTCATTTATTTTTTGTTTTTAGCATTCTTTGGCGTTTCTAGATGATTTTCATTTATATCGCACTGCATCAAAATAATCATGATGTCGACAATTTAAAATTTTTTCATACATTTTTTGTTTTTTGCCTTTTTTGTCGTTTCTAGATGATTTTTATTTGTATCGACTCTGCATCAAAATAATCATGATTTCGTCAATTTAAAATTTTTTCATTTATTTTTTGTTTTTAGCATTCTTTGGCGTTTCTAGATGATTTTCATTTATATCGCACTGCATCAAAATAATCATGATGTCGACAATTTAAAATTTTTTCATAAATTTTTTGTTTTTTGCCTTTTTTGTAGTTTCTAGATGATTTTTATTTGTATCGACTCTGCATCAAAATAATCATGATTTCGTCAATTTAAAATTTTTTATTTATATTTTGTTTTTAGCATTTTTTGGCTTTTTTGTCGTTTCTAGATGATTTTTATTTGAAATCGACTCTGCATCAAAATAATCATAATTTCGTCAATTTAAATTTTTTTTATTTATTTTTTGTTTTTAGCATTCTTTGGCGTTTCTAGATGATTTTCATTTATATCGCACTGCATCAAAATAATCATGATGTCGACAATTTAAAATTTTTTCATAAATTTTTTGTTTTTTGCCTTTTTTGTCGTTTCTAGATGATTTTTATTTGTATCGACTCTGCATCAAAATAATCATAATTTCGTCAATTTAAAATTTTTTATTTATATTTTGTTTTTAGCATTCTTTGGCGTTTCTAGATGATTTTCATTTGTATCGACTCTGCATCAAAATAATCATGATTTCGTCAATTTAAAATTTTTTCATTTATTTTTTGTTTTTAGCATTCTTTGGCGTTTCTAGATGATTTTCATTTATATCCGCTCTGCATCAAAATAATCATGATGTCGACAATTTAAAATTTTTTCATAAATTTTTTGTTTTTTGCCTTCTTTGGCGTTTCTAGATGATTTTCATTTGTATCGCACTTAAAAATAATATAATTCGCAATTTAAAATTTTATTTATATTTTGTTTTTAGCATTCTTTGCGTTTCTAGATGATTTTCATTTATATCGCACTGCATCAAAATAATCATGATGTCGACAATTTAAAATTTTTTCATATTTTTGAAATATTTTCATTTATTTTTTTTTTAGCATTCTTTGGCGTTTCTAGATGATTTTCATTTATATCGCACTGCATCAAAATAATCATGATTTCGTCAATTTAAAATTTTTTATTTATATTTTGTTTTTAGCATTCTTTGGCGTTTCTAGATGATTTTCATTTATATCGCACTGCATCAAAATAATCATGATGTCGACAATTTAAAATTTTTTCATAAATTTTTTGTTTTTTGCCTTTTTTGTCGTTTCTAGATGATTTTTATTTGTATCGACTCTGCATCAAAATAATCATGATTTCGTCAATTTAAAATTTTTTATTTATTTTTTGTTTTTAGCATTCTTTGGCGTTTCTAGATGATTTTCATTTGTATCGACTCTGCATCAAAATAATCATGATTTCGTCAATTTAAAATTTTTTCATTTATATTTTGTTTTTTAGCATTCTTTGGCGTTTCTAGATGATTTTCATTTATATCGCACTGCATCAAAATAATCATGATGTCGACAATTTAAAATTTTTTCATAAATTTTTGTTTTTTTGCCTTTTTTGTCGTTTCTAGATGATTTTCATTTGTATCGACTCTGCATCAAAATAATCATGATTTCGTCAATTTAAAGTTTTTTCATTTATTTTTTGTTTTTAGCATTCTTTGGCGTTTTTAGATGATTTTCATTTATATCGCACTGCATCAAAATAATCATGATGTCGACAATTTAAAATTTTTTCATAAATTTTTGGTTTTTTGCCTTTTTTGTCGTTTCTATATGATTTTTATTTGTATCGACTTTGCATCAAAATAATCATGATTTCGTCAATTTACAATTTTTTCATTTATGTTTTGTTTTTAGCATTCTTTGGCGTTTCTAGATGATTTTCATTTATATCGCACTACATCAAAATAATCATGATTTCGTCAATTTAAAGTTTTTTCATTTATTTTTTGTTTTTAGCATTCTTTGGCGTTTCTAGATGATTTTCATTTATATCGCACTGCATCAAAATAATCATGATTTCGTCAATTTAAAGTTTTTTCATTTATTTTTTGTTTTTAGCATTCTTTGGCGTTTTTAGATGATTTTCATTTGTATCGCACTGCATCAAAATAATCATGATGTCGACAATTTAAAATTTTTTCATAAATTTTTGTTTTTTTGCCTTTTTTGTCGTTTCTAGATGATTTTCATTTGTATCGCACTGCATCAAAATAATCATGATTTCGTCAATTTAAAGTTTTTTCATTTATTTTTTGTTTTTAGCATTCTTTGGCGTTTCTAGATGATTTTCATTTATATCGCACTGCATCAAAATAATCATGATGTCGACAATTTAAAATTTTTTCATAAATTTTTTGTTTTTTGCCTTTTTTGTCGTTTCTAGATGATTTTTATTTGTATCGACTGTGCATCAAAATAATCATGATTTCGTCAATTTACAATTTTTTCATTTATTTTTTTTTTTTAGCATTCTTTGGCGTTTCTAGATGATTTTCATTTATATCGCACTGCATCAAAATAATCATGATGTCGACTATTTAAAATTTTTTCATAAATTTTTGGTTTTGGACTCTGCATCAAAATAATCATGATGTCGACAATTTAAAATTTTTTGTTTTTTGCCTTTTTTGTCGTTTCTAGATGATTTTTATTTGTATCGACTCTGCGTCAAAATAATCATGATTTCGTCAATTTAAAATTTTTTATTTATATTTTGTTTTTAGCATTCTTTGGCGTTCCTAGATGATTTTCATTTATATCGCACTGCATCAAAATAATCATGATGTCGACTATTTAAAATTTTTTCATAAATTTTTGGTTTTGGACTCTGCATCAAAATAATCATGATGTCGACAATTTAAAATTTTTTGTTTTTTGCCTTTTTTGTCGTTTCTAGATGATTTTTATTTGGATCGACTCTGCATCAAAATAATCATAATTTCGTCAATTTAAAATTTTTTATTTATATTTTGTTTTTAGCATTCTTTGGCTTTTCTAGATGATTTTCATTTATATCGCACTGCATCAAAATAATCATGATGTCGACAATTTAAAATTTTTTCATAAATTTTTTGTTTTTTGCCTTTTTTGTCGTTTCTAGATGATTTTTATTTGTATCGACTCTGCATCAAAATAATCATAATTTCGTCAATTTAAAATTTTTTCATTTATTTTTTGTTTTTAGCATTCTTTGGCGTTTCTAGATGATTTTCATTTGTATCGACACTGCATCAAAATAATCATGATGTCGACAATTTAAAATTTTTTCATTTATTTTTTGTTTTTAGCATTCTTTGGCGTTTCTAGATGATTTTTATTTGTATCGACTCTGCATCAAAATAATCATGATTTCGTCAATTTAAAGTTTTTTCATAAATTTTTGGTTTTTTGCCTTCTTTGGCGTTTCTAGATGATTTTCATTTATATCGCACTGCATCAAAATAATCATGATGTCGACAATTTAAAATTTTTTCATAAATTTTTTTTTTGTTTTTTGCATTTTTTGTCGTTTCTAGATGATTTTCATTTGTATCGACTCTGCATCAAAATAATCATGATTTCGTCAATTTAAAATTTTTTCATTTATTTTTTGTTTTTTGCCTTTTTTGGCGTTTCTAGATGATTTTCATTTGTATCGACTCTGCATCAAAATAATCATGATTTCGTCAATTTAAAATTTTTTCATTTATTTTTTGTTTTTTGCATTTTTTGGCGTTTCTAGATGATTTTCATTTGTATCGACTCTGCATCAAAATAATCATGATTTCGTCAATTTAAAATTTTTTCATTTATTTTTTGTTTTTTAGCATTCTTTGGCGTTTCTAGATGATTTTCATTTATATCGACACTGCATCAAAATAATCATGATGTCGACAATTTAAAATTTTTTCATAAATTTTTTGTTTTTTGCCTTTTTTGCGTTTCTAGATGATTTTTATTTGTATCGACTCTGCATCAAAATAATCATGATTTCGTCAATTTAAAATTTTTTCATTTATTTTTTGTTTTTAGCATTCTTTGGCGTTTCTAGATGATTTTCATTTATATCGACACTGCATCAAAATAATCATGATGTCGACAATTTAAAATTTTTTTTTTCATATTTGTAATTTTTTCATTTTTCCTTTTTGGCGTTTCTAGATGATTTTTATTTGTATCGACTCTGCATCAAAATAATCATGATTTCGACAATTTAAAATTTTTTCATTTATTTTTTGTTTTTTGCATTTTTTGGCGTTTCTAGATGATTTTCATTTGTATCGACTCTGCATCAAAATAATCATAATTTCGTCGACAATTTAAAATTTTTTTCATTTATTTTTTGTTTTTAGCATTCTTTGGCGTTTCTAGATGATTTTCATTTATATCGCTCTGCATCAAAATAATCATGATGTCGACAATTATAAATTTTCAATTTAAAATTTTTCATTTATTTTTTGTTTTTAGCATTCTTTGGCGTTTCTAGATGATTTTCATTTGTATCGACTCTGCATCAAAATAATCATGATGTCGACAATTTAAAATTTTTTTATAAATTTTTGGTTTTTAGCCTTTTTTGGCGTTTCTAGATGATTTTCATTTGTATCGACTCTGCATCAAAATAATCATGATTTCGTCAATTTAAAATTTTTTCATTTATTTTTTGTTTTTAGCATTTTTTGGCGTTTCTAGATGATTTTCATTTGTATCGCCTCTGCATCAAAATAATCATGATGTCGACAATTTAAAATTTTTCATATATTTTTTGTTTTTTGCCTTCTTTGTCGTTTCTAGATGATTTTCATTTGTATCGACTCTGCATCAAAATAATCATGATTTCGTCAATTTAAAATTTTTTTTTTTTTTGCATTCTTTTGTCGTTTCTAGATGTATTTTCATTTAGATCGACTTTACATCAAAATAATCATGATTTCGTCAATTTAAAATTTTTTTTAACATTCAAAATAACATTGTCAAATAAAATTTTTTGATTTTTCCTTTTTGTCGTCCTTTCGTTATAGATGATTTTTCATTTGTATCGACTCTGCATCAAAATAATCATGATTTCGTCAATTTAAAATTTTTTCATTTATATTTTGTTTTTTAGCATTCTTTGGCGTTTCTAGATTGATTTTCATTTATCGATCGCACTGCATCAAAATAATCATGATGTCGACAATTTAAAATTTTTTCATTTATTTTTTTGTTTTTAGCATTCTTTGGCGTTTTAGATGAAAATTTTCATTTGTATCGACTCTGCATCAAAATAATCATGATTTCGTCAATTTAAAATTTTTTCATTTATATTTTGTTTTTTTAGCATTTTTTGGCGTTTCTAGAGTTTAGAGATTTTCATTATTATCGCACTGCATCAAAATAATCATATTTAACAATTTTTCAAAATCAATTTTGTTTTTGCCTTTTTGTTCGTTTCTAGATGATTTTCATTTGTATCGACTCTGCATCAAAATAATCATGATTTCGTCAATTTAAAATTTTTTTCATTTATTTTTTGTTTTTTAGCATTCTTTGGCGTTTCTAGATGTTTATTTTAACATTTTAGCACTCAAAATAATCATGATTTCGCTAATTTTAACTATTTCTGTCAAAATCAACATTTTGTTTGGTACCTTTTTGCGTTTCTAGATGATTTTTATTTGTATCGACTCTGCATCAAAATAATCATGATTTCGTCAATTTAAAATTTTTTCATTTATTTTTTGTTTTTTGCATTTTTTGGCGTTTCTAGATGATTTTCATTTATATCGCACTCCATCAAAATAATCATATGTCGACAATTTCTGTCAAAATTTTAACATTTTGTTTTTGTTCCTTTTTGGGTTTCTAGATGATTTTCATTTGTATCGACTCTGCATCAAAATAATCATGATTTCGTCAATTTAAAATTTTTTATTTATTTTTTGTTTTTAGCATTCTTTGGCGTTTCTAGATTTGATTTTCATTATTATCAAACTCCATCAAATGTCGATTTAACAATTTCTTCAAAATTTTTCAAAATTTTGATTTAGTTTTCCTTTTTGCGTTCGTTTCTAGATAATTTTTATTTGTATCGACTCTGCATCAAAATAATCATGATTTCGTCAATTTACAATTTTTTCATTTATTTTTTGTTTTTAGCATTCTTTGGCGTTTCTAGATTAGATGATTTTCATTTATATCGCACTACATCAAATATAATCATGATATAAACTATTTTTTAAAATTTTTCAAAATTTTGATGGTTTTCCTTTTTTGTTCTCTAGATGATTTTTATTTGTATCGACTCTGCATCAAAATAATCATGATTTCGTCAATTTAAAATTTTTTCATTTATTTTTTGTTTTTAGCATTCTTTGGCGTTTCTAGATGTTAGATGATTTTACATTAATATCGCACTACATCAAAATAATCATTGATTTAACTATTTTAAAATTCAACATTTTTGGTTCCTTTTTTTTCTAGATGATTTTCATTTATATCGACTCTGCATCAAAATAATCATGATTTCGTCAATTTAAAATTTTTCATTTATTTTTTGTTTTTAGCATTCTTTGGCGTTTCTAGAAGATGATTTTCATTTGTATCGCACTCATCAAAATAATCATGATTCAACTATTTAAAATTTTCATACATTTTGTTTCGGTTTACCTTTTTTCGTTTCTAGATGATTTTTATTTGTATCGACTCTGCATCAAAATAATCATAATTTCGTCAATTTAAAATTTTTTATTTATATTTTGTTTTTAGCATTCTTTGGCGTTTCTAGATGATTTTCATTTAAACAAAAAAATAATGTCGATCCGATTCGTCAATTTAAAATTTTTTCATTTATTTTTTTGTTTTTTGCTCGCTTTTTCTAGATGATTTTTATTTGTATCGACTCTGCATCAAAATAATCATGATTTCGTCAATTTAAAATTTTTTATTTATTTTTTGTTTTTAGCATTTTTTGGCGTTTCTAGATGATTTTTCATTTATATCGACTCTGCATCAAAATAATCATGATTTCGTCAATTTAAAATTTTTTTTCATTTATTTTTTGTTTTTAGCATTCTTTTTGGCGTTTCTAGAAAATTAATTTATGATTTTTATTTGTATCGACTCTGCATCAAAATAATCATGATTTCGTCAATTTAAAATTTTTTTCATTTATTTTTTGTTTTTAGCATTCTTTGGCGTTTCTAGAGTAGAGGATTTTGGATTATTTTCGAATCCTCACATGTCCAATAAACATATTTTCATAACTCAACATTTTTAGTTATATTTGCCTTTTTGCGATTCTTTAGATGATTTTCATTTGTATCGACTCTGCATCAAAATAATCATGATTTCGTCAATTTAAAATTTTTCATTTATTTTTTGGTTTTTGCATTTTTTGGCGTTTCTAGAGGTCTTAGACGATTTTAGACGTTACTCGAATCCGCACAACAATCATAATTCCGTGAATTCACAATCTAATAACTCAACATTTTGTGGCTCGCGAACTTCCTTTTTGGCGTTTCTAGGATAATTTTCATTTGTATCGACTCTGCATCAAAATAATCATGATTTCGTCAATTTAAAGTTTTTTTTCATTTATTTTTTGTTTTTAGCATTTTCTGGCGTTTTAGAGGTCTTAGACGATTTTAGACGTTATTGCCCAGTCCTCTAAATATCGGGCCTTGCTATAATTTAACACTTTACAAAAATTTCTGGTTTTTTTACTTTTTCGCCTTTTCCTTCAATATTATTTTTATTTGTATCGACTCTGCATCAAAAATAATCTTGATTAAGTCAATTTGCAATTTGCACCTTTATGTTTTGTTTTTAGCATTTTCTGGCGTTTCTAGAGGTCTTTAGAGGATTTTAAACGTTTTTTCGAATCCTCTCACATTTCAAGACTGATCTTATCTCTGTCAAAACTCAACCGATTTTAAATCAAAATACCATTTAGTCAATAATTTTCATTTATATCGGAACTCTTGCATCAAAATAATCTTAGATTTCGTCAATTTAAAATTTTTTCATTTATTTTTTGTTTTGCATTTTCTGGCGTTTCAGAGGTCTTAGAGGATTTTAGACGTTTTTTCGAATCCTCACATTTCGGGCCTTGATCTTAGCTATCTCTGTCAAAACTCAACCGATTTTGAATCGGAATACCATTTAATTCAATAATTTTCATTTATATCGACTCTGCTTCAAAATAATCTTGATTTCGTCAATTTAAAATTTTTTCATTTATTTTTTGTTTTTGCATTTTCTGGCGTTTCTAGAGGTCTTAGACGATTTTAGACGTTATTTTCGAATCCTCACATTTCGGGCCTTGATCTTAGCTATCTCTGTCAAAACTCAACCGATATTGAATCAGAATACCATTTAATTCAATAATTTTCATTTATATCGACTCTGCATCAAAATAATCTTGATTTCGTCAATTTAAAATTTTTTTCATTTATTTTTTGTTTTTGCATTTTCTGGCGTTTCTAGAGGTCTTAGAGGATTTTAGACGTTATTTTCGAATCCTCACATTTCGGGCCTTGATCTTAGCTATCTCTGTCAAAACTCAACCGATATTGAATCAGAATACCATTTAATTCAATAATTTTCATTTATATCGACTCTGCATCAAAATAATCTTGATTTCGTCAATTTAAAATTTTTTCATTTATTTTTTGTTTTTGCATTTTCTGGCGTTTCTAGAGGTCTTAGACGATTTTAGACGTTATTTTCGAATCCTCACATTTCGGGCCTTGATCTTAGCTATCTCTGTCAAAACTCAACCGATTTTGAATCGGAATACCATTTAATTCAATAATTTTCATTTATATCGACTCTGCATCAAAATAATCTTGATTTCGTCAATTTAAAATTTTTTTCATTTAATTTTTTGTTTTGGCATTTTCTGGCGTTTCTAGAGGTCTTAGAGGATTTTAGACGTTATTTTCGAATCCTCACATTTCGGGCCTTGATCTTAGCTATCTCTGTCAAAACTCAACCGATTTTGAATCGGAATACCATTTAATTCAATAATTTTCATTTATATCGACTCTGCATCAAAATAATCTTGATTTCGTCAATTTAAAATTTTTTCATTTATTTTTTGTTTTTGCATTTTCTGGCGTTTCTAGAGGTCTTAGAGGATTTTAGACGTTATTTTCGAATCCTCACATTTCGGGCCTTGATCTTAGCTATCTCTGTCAAAACTCAACCGATTTTGAATCGGAATACCATTTAATTCAATAATTTTCATTTATATCGACTCTGCATCAAAATAATCTTGATTTCGTCAATTTAAAATTTTTTCATTTATTTTTGTTTTTGCATTTTCTGGCGTTTCCTGAGGTCTTAGAGGATTTTAGACGTTATTTTCGAATCCTCACATTTCGGGCCTTGATCTTAGCTATCTCTGTCAAAACTCAACCGATTTTGAATCGGAATACCATTTAATTCAATAATCTTTCATTTATATCGACTCTGCATCAAAATAATCTTGATTTCAATCAATTTAAAATTTTTTCATTTATTTTTTTTTTTGCATTTTCTGGCGTTTCTGAGGTCTTAGAGGATTTTAGACGTTATTTCCGAGATCCTCACATTTCGGGCCTTGATCTTAGCTATCTCTGTCAAAACTCAACCGATTTTGAATCGGAATACCATTTAATTCAATAATTTTCATTTATATCGACTCTGCATCAAAATAATCTTGATTTTTCGTCAATTTAAAATTTTTTCATTTATTTTTGTTTTTTGCATTTTCTGGCGTTTCTTTAGAGGTCTTAGAGGATTTTAGACGTTATTTTCGAATCCTCACATTTCGGGCCTTGATCTTAGCTATCTCTGTCAAAACTCAACCGATTTTGAATCGGAATACCATTTAATTCAATAATTTTCATTTATATCGACTCTGCATCAAAATAATCTTGATTTCGTCAATTTAAAATTTTTTCATTTATTTTTTGTTTTTTGCATTTTCTGGCGTTTCTAGAGGTCTTAGAGGATTTTAGACGTTATTTTCGAATCCTCACATTTCAGGCCTTGATCTTAGCTATCTCTGTCAAAACTCAACCGATTTTGAATCAAAATACCATTTAATTCAATAATTTTCATTTATATCGACTCTGCATCAAAATAATCTTGATTTCGTCAATTTACAATTTTTTCATTTATTTTCGAATCCTCACATTTCGGGCCTTGATCTTAGCTATCTCTGTCAAAACTCAACCGATTTTGAATCGGAATACCATTTAATTCAATAATTTTCATTTATATCGACTCTGCATCAAAATAATCTTGATTTCGTCAATTTAAAATTTTTTCATTTATTTTTTGTTTTTGCATTTTCTGGCCTTTCTAGAGGTCTTAGAGGATTTTAGACGTTATTTTCGAATCCTCACATTTCGGGCCTTGATCTTAGCTATCTCTGTCAAAACTCAACCGATTTTGAATCGGAATACCATTTAATTCAATAATTTTCATTTATATCGACTCTGCATCAAAATAATCTTGATTTCGTCAATTTAAAATTTTTTCATTTATTTTTTGTTTTTGCATTTCTGGCGTTTCCGCTAGAGGTCTTAGAGGATTTTAGACGTTATTTTCGAATCCTCACATTTCGGGCCTTGATCTTAGCTATCTCTGTCAAAACTCAACCGATTTTGAATCGGAATACCATTTAATTCAATAATTTTCATTTATATCGACTCTGCATCAAAAATAATCTTGATTTCGTCAATTTAAAATTTTTTCATTTATTTTTTGTTTTTGCATTTTCTGGCGTTTCTAGAGGTCTTAGAGGATTTTTAGACGTTATTTTCGAATCCTCACATTTTCCCGGGGCCTTGATTCTCAGCTATCTCTGTCAAAACTCAACCGATTTTGAATCGGAATACCATTTAATTCAATAATTTTCATTTATATCGACTCTGCATCAAAATAATCTTGATTTCGTCAATTTAAAATTTTTTCATTTATTTTTTGTTTTTGCATTTTCTGGCGTTTCTAGAGGTCTTAGACGATTTTAGACGTTATTTTCGAATCCTCACATTTCGGGCCTTGATCTTAGCTATCTCTGTCAAAACTCAACCGATTTTGAATCGGAATACACATTTAATTCAATAATTTTCATTTATATCGACTCTGCATCAAAATAATCTTGATTTCGTCAATTTAAAATTTTTTCATTTATTTTTTAGTTTTTGCATTTTCTGGCGTTTCCTAGAGGTCTTAGAGGATTTTCCAGACGTTATTCTGAATCCTCACATTTCGGGCCTTGATCTTAGCTATCTCTGTCAAAACTCAACCGATTTTAAATCGGAATACCATTTAATTCAATAATTTTCATTTATATCGACTCTGCATCAAAATAATCTTGATTTCGTCAATTTAAAATTTTTTCATTTATTTTTTGTTTTTGCATTTTCTGGCGTTTCTAGAGGTCTTAGACGATTTTAGACGTTATTTTCGAGATCCTCATTTTCGGGCCTTGGATCTTAGCTATCCCTGTCAAAACTCAACCGATTTTGAATCGGAATACCATTTAATTCAATAATTTTCATTTATATCGACTCTGCATCAAAATAATCTTGATTTCGTCAATTTAAAATTTTTTCATTTATTTTTTGTTTTGCATTTTTCTGGCGTTTCTAGAGGTCTTAGACGATTTTAGACGTTATTTTCGAATCCTCACATTTCGGGCCTTGATCTTGGCTATCTCTGTCAAAACTCAACCGATTTTGAATCGGAATACCATTTAATTCAATAATTTTCATTTATATCGACTCTGCATCAAAATAATCTTGATTTCGTCAATTTAAAATTTTTTCATTTATTTTTTGGTTTTTGCATTTTCTGGCGTTTCTAGAGGTCTTAGAGGATTTTAGACGTTATTTTCGAATCCTCACATTTCGGGCCTTGATCTTAGCTATCTCTGTCAAAACTCAACCGATTTTGAATCGGAATACCATTTAATTCAATAATTTTCATTTATATCGACTCTGCATCAAAATAATCTTGATTTCGTCAATTTAAAATTTTTTCATTTATTTTTTTTGTTTTTGCATTTTCTGGCGTTTCTAGAGGTCTTAGAGGATTTTTAGACGTTATTTTCGAATCCTCACATTTCGGGCCTTGATCTTAGCTATCTCTGTCAAAACTCAACCGATTTTGAATCGGAATACCATTTAATTCAATAATTTTCATTTATATCGACTCTGCATCAAAATAATCTTGATTTCGTCAATTTAAAATTTTTTCATTTATTTTTTGTTTTTGCATTTTCTGGCGTTTCTAGAGGTCTTAGAGGATTTTAGACGTTATTTTCGAATCCTCACATTTCGGGGCCTTGATCTTGGCTATCTCTGTCAAAACTCAACCGATTTTGAATCGGAATACCATTTTTTAATTCAATAATTTTCATTTATATCGACTCTGCATCAAAATAATCTTGATTTCGTCAATTTAAAATTTTTTCATTTATTTTTTGTTTTTGCATTTTCTGGCGTTTCTAGAGGTCTTAGAGGGATTTTAGACGTTATTTTCGAATCCTCACATTTCGGGCCTTGATCTTAGCTATCTCTGTCAAAACTCAACCGATTTTGAATCGGAATACCATTTAATTAATAATTTTCATTTATATCGACTCTGCATCAAAATAATCTTGATTTCGTCAATTTAAAATTTTTTCATTTATTTTTTGTTTTTGCATTTTCTGGCGTTTCTAGAGGTCTTAGAGGGATTTTAGACGTTATTTTCGAATCCTCACATTTCGGGCCCTTGATCTTAGCTATCTCTGTCAAAACTCAACCGATTTTGAATCGGAATACCATTTAATTCAATAATTTTCATTTATATCGACTCTGCATCAAAATAATCTTGATTTCGTCAATTTAAAATTTTTTCATTTATTTTTTGTTTTTTGGCATTTTCTGGCGTTTCTAGAGGTCTAAGAGGATTTTTAGACGTTATTTTCGAATCCTCACATTTCGGGCCTTGATCTTAGCTATCTCTCGTCAAAACTCAACCGATTTTGAATCGGAATACCATTTAATTCAATAATTTTCATTTATATCGACTCTGCATCAAAATAATCTTGATTTCGTCAATTTAAAATTTTTTCATTGGTTTTTCGTTTTTGCATTTTCTGGCGTTTCTAGAGGTCTTAACGATTTTAGACCGTTATTTTCGAATCCCTCACATTTCGGCCCCTTGATCTTAGCCTATCTCTGTCAAAAACTCAACCGATTTGAATCGGAATACCGGAAATTTAATTCAATAATTTTCATTTATATCGACTCTGCATCAAAACAATTTTGATTTCGTCAATTTTAAAATTATTTCATTTATTTTTTGTTTTTTGCATTTTCTGGCGTTTCTAGAGGTCTTAGGTTTTTGCTTTCTGTGTTTCAGAGGTCTTAGAGGATTTAGACGTTATTTTCTGAATCCTCGCCATTTCGGGCCCTTGATCTTAGCTATCTCTGTCAAAACTCAAGCGATTTTAAATCGGAATACCATTTAATTCAATAATTTTCATTTATATCGACTCTGCATCAAAGGACTCGTGATTTCGTCAATTTAAAATTTTTTCATTTATTTTTTGTTTTTGCATTTTCTGGCATTTCTAGAGGTCTTAGAGGTTTTAGACGTTATTTTCGAATCCTCACATTTCGGGCCTTGATCTTGGCTATCTCTGTCAAAACTCAACCGATTTTGAATCGGAATACCCATTTAATTCAATAATTTTCATTTATAACCGACTCTGCATCAAAATAATCTTGATTTCGTAAATTTAAAATTTTTTCATTTATTTTTGTTTTTGCATTTTCTGGCGTTTCTAGAGGTCTTAGAGGATTTAGACGATTATTTTCGAATCCTCACATTTCGGGCCTTGATCTTAGCTATCTCTGTCAAAACTCAACCGATTTTGAGATCGGATTACCATTTAATTCAATAATTTTCATTTATATCGACTCTGCATCAAAATAATCTTGATTTCGTCAATTTAAAATTTGTTCATTTATTTTTTGTTTTTGCATTTTTCTGGCGTTTCTAGAGAGTCCTTAGACGATTTTTAGACGTTATTTTCGAATCCTCACATTTCGGGCCTTGATCTTAGCTATCATCTGTCAAAACTCAACCGATTTTGAATCGGAATGTACCATTTAATTCAATAATTTTCATTTATATCGACTCTGCATCAAAATAATCTTGATTCCGTCAATTTAAAATTTTTTCATTTATTTTTTGTTTTTGCATTTTCTGGCGTTTCTAGAGGTCTTAGAGGATTTTAGACGTTATTTTTTCGAATCCTCACATTTCGGGCCTTGATCTTGGCTATCTCTGTCAAAACTCAACCGATTTCTTGAATCGGAATACCATTTAATTCAATAATTTTCATTTATATCGACTCTGCATCAAAATAATCTTGATTTCGTCAATTTAAAATTTTTTCGTTTATTTTTTGTTTTTGCATTTTCTGGCGTTTCTAGAGGTCTTAGAGGATTTTAGACGTTATTTTCGAATCCTCACATTTCAGGCCTTGATCTTAGCTATCTCTGTCAAAACTCAACCGATTTTGAATCAAAATACCATTTAATTCAATAATTTTCATTTATATCGACTCTGCATCAAAATAATCTTGATTTCGTCAATTTAAAATTTTTTCATTTATTTTTGTTTTTGCATTTTCTGGCGTTTCTAGAGGTCTTAGAGGATTTCAGACGTTATTTTCGAATCCTCACATTTCAGGCCTTGATCTTAGCTATCTCTGTCAAAACTCAACCGATTTTGAATCGGAATACCATTTAATTCAATAATTTTCATTTATATCGACTCTGCATCAAAATAATCTTGATTTCGTCAATTTAAAATTTTTTCATTTATTTTTTGTTTTTGCATTTTCTGGCGTTTCTAGAGGTCTTGAGACGATTTTAGACGTTATTTTCGAATCCTCACATTTCGGGCCTTGATCTTAGCTATCTCTGTCAAAACTCAACCGATTTTAAATCGGAATACCATTTAATTCAATAATTTTCATTTATATCGACTCTGCATCAAAATAATCTTGATTTCGTCAATTTAAAATTTTTTCATTTATTTTTTGTTTTTGCATTTTCTGGCGTTTCTAGAGGTCTTAGGAGGATTTTAGACGTTATTTTCGAATCCTCACATTTCGGGCCTTGATCTTAGCTATCTCTGTCAAAACTCAACCGATTTTGAATCGGAATACCATTTAATTCAATAATTTTCATTTATATCGACTCTGCATCAAAATAATCTTGATTTCGTCAATTTAAATTTTTTTCATTTTTTTTTTGTTTTTGCATTTTCTGGCGTTTCTAGAGGTCTTAGAGGATTTTAGACGTTATTTTCGAATCCTCACATTTCAGGCCTTGATTTTAGCTATCTCTGTCAAAACTCAACCGATTTTGAATCAAAATACCATTTAATTCAATAATTTTCATTAATATCGACTCTGCATCAAAATAATCTTGATTTCGTCAATTTAAAATTTTTTCATTTTTTTTTTGTTTTTGCATTTTCTGGCGTTTCTAGAGGTCTTAGACGATTTTAGACGTTATTTTCGAATCCTCACATTTCGGGCCTTGATCTTAGCTATCTCTGTCAAAACTCAACCGATTTTGAATCGGAATACCATTTAATTCAATAATTTTCATTTATATCGACTCTGCATCAAAATAATCTTGATTTCGTCAATTTAAAATTTTTTCATTTATTTTTTGTTTTTGCATTTTCTGGCGTTTCTAGAGGTCTTAGACGATTTTAGACGTTATTTTCGAATCCTCACATTTCAGGCCTTGATCTTAGCTATCTCTGTCAAAACTCAACCGATTTTGAATCGGAATACCATTTAATTCAATAATTTTCATTTATATGGACTCTGCATCAAAATAATCTTGATTTCTGTCAATTTAAAATTTTTTTTTCATTTATTTTT